>CM050167.1:385599989-385707489 GCA_027410445.1 Discoglossus pictus
ACCCCCCCTCTCCTCAACCTAGGCTGAGGAGCAGGGGGGTTTAGGTTGAGGAGGAGGGGGGTTTAGGTTGAGGAGGGGGGGTTAGAATGCGGAGGGGGTTTAGAGTGAGGAGGGAAGTTGAGGATGAAGAGGGGGGAGGGAATATCGGCGTATAAAACGCACCTTTGAGTGCGTGTTATACGCCGATAAATACAGTAATTAAATTATCGGAGTGAGTTATAACGTATCCACTGAAAGTGATATAGCAGAGGTTTAAAATATGGTTAATTTAAATCTGTAGGCCATTACAATCATAACTGCATGCTATTTAAAAAATAGTACTTCTCCTACAGAAAATTGACATTGAAGATTACAATTTACACCTGTCAGTCAGCCTTTCTGATCCACCTACAGAGTCATATCTCTTGTTAACAAGAGACTTATACTAGTAATTCTTAATTAGGTAAATAGTTTCAGAAAAAAACATATTTTTGGGTTCTTCAAATTATGGGCAGTCAGATTGTGGAATTTTTAAAAAAAATAAGGTTTTAATTAAGCTTTTTTTTTTATTTTATTCAGTTGCAAATATACTTGTTTTAAAATGTTTTTTACTGAAATCTCTCTGTTAAATCTGTTTGCCCTGAGGAAGCCAGTTATTGGTGAAACCGGTTGGCAAGCTGTATATCACATACACTGGGATGGAATAATGGTTTATTTGAAGTTCTAAGACTATCTACTTCTCATATATTTTTTGGATCACCTCTACTCTGCAATTGATAGGTGGATAATGAAGATAGTGACCTATTAAGTCACAAACACCTACTCTGCACCTCCGTGCTAGTGCTGTGGGTAAGAGCGGCGTTGCACAACCCCCATTTCTTCTCTTCTCACCACGTTACATTATTGCATTTTGTATGTGATCATTATAAACTTAATTCCTATTGATACATTTAAGGAATTCTTCTAATATCCATACCCAGTGATATATGTGATTGTTTTTATAAGCATTTATATGCATTGATTTTTTTTTTTTTTTTTTAACTTAAATTGCATTTTTTGATGTGTTACTTAAAGCATATCCGAGAATTTGCATGTGCATAAATGAGAATTGCTTACATACATAAGTTCCCCTAGACTATACAAACTTTTTTGATACTTTCTTCTTTTTCCTAAGTGATTTAGTCTCACTATAAGCTATCATAGATCTTATGTGTTATTTTCTCCTATATTTAAAGTGCTCTAGTCTCACTACAAGCTATTGTAGGTCACATGTGCCGTATAGGCTTATATGTAGGATATAATCGGACCAATATTGATTGCTCTGATTGGGGGTCTCAGTACACATCCATTTGCATATATAATTTTAAATAATTTTCTTTTTTTTGCGTCGTGGTTTGTTGATTTAATAAAAGGAATACTGGAATATATTTTTTTATCAAAATCATTGTGCTTTAGTACACTTAGTAATATCCTTACTGTAACTTAAATAAATCTGTAAATATCCTTTAACTTAATGGAACACTGACATCACAAATGGTCATAATGCATTTAAAATTGTAGGTATTAAACATTTCAAATATTTTTCTTTGCATGGAAATTCAGTACAGGGGGTAAAACATTTACTTAAACCCCTGTACAGACTGCTTTTGGACCAAAGTCAAGATCTCCTACTGTTCTTTTAGCTGTATACGATTTGAGTTAATTTGAGTTAATGAGAAGGAGTTTGTAAGGGGATTACAATAACATATTTTTAAGCCTTGCCACACTCATGCAAAAAAAAACTAAACTTTTGAAATATTTAATACACACTCTTTTAAGTTAAACTTAAAATAAAAATATATAAACTAAAATTAAAAATTAATATATTTTTAATTCTCAGTTTCTAAGTAACAACTAGAACAGTATATAATATTTATAAAATATCATTATAGAAAATATGACTTAAAGAATAATGCTTGCCCAAAAAAATCCATTCAGTCAACTTGAAATATGTTGCTTTTGTAAAAAATAATCTTGTTCTCATTTCCATTAGAGCAGTTAGTTTCAATCGGAAACATAATGTACGCAGCTGCTGCCTCCACACAAGAAGAACATTTTTTTTTACACTTTCCTAGAAGCATAGTTCACATTTTGTCAGCTGTGTGGAAATGCTACTTCAGAAATCTTTTTTTTTTCACTCTGCCACTTATCCCCACCAAGTGCCATACCACATGCCTGAAGGAAGGGAATACATTCAGCTAAAGGAAGCTGCAGTTGCACCTTTTATACAAGCCGTGAAATGAGATGATGAAAAAGTTTCCTTTGTAAAACATACCCAAGTGTTCTATTCTTTGAAGAAATATCTATTTTTTACTTAACCCCTTTAGGTGGTGGAGTCTCTTATGTCTAAGTGCTATATATTACTGTAGCTCAATAGCCTTACATTATTTTTTTAGATTTTGACTAAAGACATTTTTCAAGGGATTCTGGTATTCTCTTAAACATCTCTACAAATGACTAATTTTATTAGATGATATATAATACAATGAATACAAATTAATAATTTTTGATATAATAATGAATCCTGCCACTGAGAGAGATTGATAGGGAACTAAATGAAGATGAGGGAAAGATATTGGACTTATGAAAGTAAAGAGAGAGAGAGAGAAGATAGACTGACAGCAAAAGAGATAAAAAGAGATATAGTCAGTGAGAAAGTTGAGAGAGATTGATAGATAGATAGATAGATAGATAGATAGATAGATAGATAGATAGATGCAGTACTAGAGTTGGAGGGAGAGAAAAAGAAAGAGATAGAAAGAAAAGAAAAAAGAAAGAATGAAAGAAAGAAAGAAAGTCATCCCAATTTTCATTTTAAAAAACAAGCAGTGCTGCACATTATTTAAGAGGTAAATTAATATGCTGATTTTAAACAATTTTAAGCCAATAACATATTGGGGCGGGATTTACTACCAGGATGGTAGATATCGACTCATCTCCATGCGATTTACTGAATCACTGTTGTTATGAACAGAAGGGCTCACTGGACTGTTTGGGGTTCATCAGTTATTATATGTGTGGTTAGAAGGTACTAACAACTTGCTTAACAGTTATATCATGGGTGTAATACATACATGTATCTATATCATGGATGTAATAAGTGTATATAGTACTGTCATTGATTAACATTAAAATACTGTATCTTTATTAGAAGCAGGATAGTAGGTATTCATATCTGGGATATACAAAGAGTTAAATAATTCTAAAGAATTTATATGGCACTGCGATCGGCCACATGTGAAGGCTCTGGCTTTAGTAATGAAGGGGGAGCTAGTTTTATGGGAGATAAAATATGTAATGAGAACAAGACAGCCAGATCCCTCTATACATCTGGAAATCATGTGGGTGAGGGGGGATAGCAAGCTATTTGCCCAGGAGGATGGGCTAGAACTTCTTTGGTGTTTTGTGTCATCTGAAATGTGTTTTGAAAAATAAAAAAGTGCCAGTCTGATTTTGGACACACTAAACAAAGGTTGTGTCGGAGTCTTCTTGTACTAATCAAAGGTACATGGTGTGTGATTCTGAGATCTTAATAAATGGGGTCTGATGGTGCCTGTCTCTTCAGAAGTTATGCTGTCATCTGTGTGTCTATTGGTGTTGAGATCTGAACAAAAAGTTACGACCCATAGAGAGAAAGAGAATAGGGGTGAGCATAGTACCCCAAAACTGGCGGGCGTAAGAACTGTTATTATAATTAGGTCTGTGACCAATCCCCTTCTGTGATTAGTTAAAATTTCAACCATTCAAAATGCAAACTTACAATCTCCTCTGTGATTGGGGGGTTTATAGAAGTATTGGGGTAAACAGGGTAGAGAGGGAAAGGGATGAATTAGTTACCCATGGGGGAGGAGAAGGGGGGAGGGTTACAATAGAAAGTAGGGAGGTATTAATAGGGGCCTCAAATACAGTGGCAGGCACTTCACAACAGCAGAGCCATAGCAACATAAAGTGTATGATTGCTAACGCAAGAAGTTTGCCTGGGAAAATGGATGAGCTAGAAATATTAGCAGTACAAGATAAATGGGGCTTAATAGGCATCACGGAAACATGGTGGGATGAATCTCATGACTGGACTGTTAATTTGGATGGTTATAACCTATTTAGGAAAGATAGGGGAAATGGTAAAAGAGGAGGAGGGATCTATCTTTATGTTAAGCCTGAATTTAAGCCTATAGTCAGAGAAGATATTTATGCTGGCACTAACGGCATCATTGAATCTTTGTGGGTTGAGCTAAATAGTGGAGGAGCTAATTCTAAACACTTATTGGTGGGAGTATGCTATAAACCCCCAAATACAGCTGAAAGTGAGGAAATACAATTATTGTTACAGATTGGAAATGCAGCTAAGCATGGGCAAGTTCTAATAATGGAAGACTTTAATTACCCTGAAATAAACTGGATAAATGAGACCAGCAGCTCAGCTAAGGGGAGCAGGTTCTTGAGTTCACTCAGGGATCATTATCTGGCCCAGGTAATACAAGAACCTACTAGAAATGGGGCCATTTTGGATTTAGTCATCACAAGTAATATTGATATAATATCAAATGTAAAAATAGGGGAACCCTTGGGGAACAGTGATCACAACACAGTCTCATTTGAGATTGAATACAAAAAACAGAGTTGTAAGGGGCCAACAAAAACTCAAAATTTTAAAAGGGCAGATTTTAATGGGCTACGGGCAGCAATACAACATATAGACTGGGACAAAGAACTTACAGGGAAGAATACTGAAAATAAATGGACAACATTCAAATCCTTACTAAATAAACATACTCATCAGCATGTACCATGTGGAAATAAAATGAATAGGAGTAAATCACATCATATGTGGCTTAACAATGACTTAAAGATCATGATGAGGAAAAAGAAACATGCATTTAAATTATACAAGAAGGAGGGAACAGAGGCAGCTTTATGTGACTATAAGGAAATCAACAAGTCTTTCAAAAGGGCTATTAGACTGGCTAAAATAGAAAATGAGAAGTCAGTTGCAATGGAAAGTAAGACTAACCCTAAAATATTTTTTAAATATATTAATGGGAAGAAGGCCAGGAAGGAATCGATAGGACCACTACAACGTGACACAGGCCATCTGATAATTAGTGACCAGGAAAAGACAGATGAGCTAAATAGGTTATTTTCTTCGGTATACACAAGGGAGGTACCAGTGGTTGGGACACCGCAAAATAATGGGGCTACACTACCTTTACTAAATAATTGGTTAACGCAGGAAGTAATACAAAAGAGGTTGGAGAAAATAGATGTTAATAAAGCCCCAGGGCCCGATGGAATACATCCAAGGGTACTGAGAAAGCTGGGTTCTGTAATAGCCAAACCATTATATCTAATCTTTCAAGACTCACTCACTACAGGGTCTCTACCGGATGACTGGAGAAAAGCAGAGGTGATACCTATATTTAAGAAGGGATCTAGAGCAAATCCGGGGAATTATAGACCAGTGAGCCTCACTTCTGTAGTTGAGAAGTTTTTAGAAGGGTTAATAAGGGACAGAATACAAGAATATGTCTATTTGAACAGGATCATAGGTAGCAGTCAACACGGATTTATGAAGGATAGGTCGTGTCAGACCAATCTAATTAGTTTTTATGAGGATGTTAGTAGGAACTTGGATCAGGGCAACTCAGTGGATGTAGTCTTTTTAGATTTTTCAAAGGCATTTGATACAGTGCCACATGGAAGACTAGTGAGCAAACTAAGGGATACAGGAATTGCAGTAAATATCTGCTCATGGATCGAGAGCTGGCTAAAAGACAGGAAGCAAAGGGTTGTTGTGAATGGAACATACTCCGATTGGTCTAATGTGATAAGTGGGGTTCCTCAAGGTTCAGTATTAGGTCCTCTCCTTTTTAGCATATTTATTAATGACATTGAAGTAGGACTCGAATGTAGTGTCTCCATTTTTGCTGATGACACTAAGTTGTGCAAGGTAATAAAATCAGATAATGATGTACTTTCCCTACAAAAGGATTTGCATAAATTAGAGAAATGGGCGGCTAAATGGCAGATGAGATTTAATACAAATAAATGGAAGGTTATGCATTTGGGAAGGAACAATAGCCAAGCAATCTATAATCTTAATGGAGCAAATCTAGGGGTATCAGTTATTGAAAGGGATTTGGGAGTACTAGTGGACAACCACCTAGGTAACAGCTCTCAAAGCCAAGCAGCGGCTGCAAAGGCAAATAAAATATTAGCATGTATTAGGAAGGGTATAGAAGCCAGGGAAGAAGATATAATTCTGCCACTATACAAATCTCTAGTACGTCCTCATTTGGAATATGGAGTACAATTTTGGGCACCACCTCATAAAAAAGACATGTTAGAGATGGAAAAAGTACAGAGAAGGGCTACAAAACTAATAAGGGGAATGGAGGGGCTAAGTTATGAAGAAAGACTAACAAAATTAAACTTATTTACGCTAGAAAAAAGGCGTCTAAGAGGAGATATGATTACGTTATATAAATACATCTAGGGTCAATATAAGGCTTTGTCAAGTGAACTTTTTGTAGCAAGAGATTTTCAACTGACAAGAGGACATCCTTTGAGGTTAGAGGAAAAAACATTTCACCTTAAACAAAGAAAAGGGTTCTTCACAGTTAGGGTGGTTAAACTGTGGAATTCTCTACCAAAGGAGGTGGTGACAGCGAATTCGATAGACAACTTCAAAAAGGGGTTAGATATATTTTTGAATAAAGAGGGCATTCAAGGCTATCCTAGATAACTAGCAAAGGAATGTTGATCCAGGGAGAAATTTGATCGCCAGTTTCTGGGGTCAGGAAGGAATTTTGCTTTTTTTTTTCCCTTATGAGACAATTGGCAAAGTTTCAACGTTTTTTTTTTTTTTTTTCTGTTTGCCTTCCTCTGGATCAAATAACAATAAATAATAATAAATAGTCCACATTAAAAAGATCAATAGAGATCTAAAAAGGTTGAGCTTGATGGACTAACTCTTTATTCATCCTCCAATACTATACTATTAATAATTATTTAATCAATAATTTAATTAATAACTATTCCGCATATTGCAGATCAGAGGAGATCTTAACAGGTTGAACTTGATGGACTGAAAGTCTTTTTTCAACCTTAATTACTATGGGCCTCATTCTATTATCGGCCGCAGCCGTTGCGGGGCCGCAAGGACCGGCCGCAAGCTATTCGGCTATTCTATTCCCCTCCGGCCGGGGATTCCAGCAGGCTTGCGGCCGGTGCCTTGCTATCCCTTGCGGCCGCTCGCGCCGGAGGAAATCCTTTGATCTAAAACAGCCGCAAGGAAATCGGCTGTAAGAAAATCCTATTTGCAATTCAATTGCTCCGGGAACCCTCTCTGCAAGGCTAAAACCGAGCCGCAGCTTACTTGCAGGAAAGAGGTCTCGCTAGCACCAATTAAGCACAAAATATAGCCCAAATAAAGCCATCCTGCACTTTGAGAAGACTATAAAGTGATTTTCGGTGTTAGCAAAAATAGCACAAAATTCCCCTATACTCAAATCCGTAAAATATATATTTTTTAATATACGTCAAATAAAAAGTCTATAGGGCTTGGAGCACCTCAGACCCGCCCACGCCGCAGCCGGAAAATAAACAGTTAATTAAAATCGGGTTTGGGCTGATGTGCAAGCTTGAGAGTGGGTTACTCTTAATCCTCATGTCCCCCAATATGATCCCTAGCATTTACAGAGCTTTACAGCGCTGTCTTGAATTTATTTTTGACTTTTTAGATTTCAGAGCCTTACGGACGGTTTACGGCCGATAATAGAATGAGGCCCTATGTAACTTTGTAACTGACTGGCTATTATTTCAAAATAGTGGAAAATAAAGCCCTGTGCTAAAAGCTAACCAATAAGCACAGATTTCAATCCATGCATTCTGATTACCGTGTTGGACCAAAAATAAGCTGCACCCAGAAATAAGCCGCACCTTTAAAATTCAATGGGGGGGGGGGGGGGGTTGGGGGAGTTAATACCTATGAATAAAAATTCATAAAATTCAAAGGAGAAAAACAAAAAAGTTAATTAGATTCAGGGAAAAAATAGTGATTTTATTTTACCATATACCATAGAAAGTGTAGAGACTGAGGAGAGGGGGAAAGACAGGGAGAGAGGGGAGACATGAGGGGAGAGAGAGAGAGAGAGAAGTGTGGGAGAGACAAAGGGGGTGAGAGGGAGCCTGGGGGAAGGCATCACCCCCAGTAGTGCCACCCCCGAAGAAGGGCTGCCCAGGGCAGACCCCACCAGCTATGACACTGGTGTGAGAAGCAAGGGTTAAAAATGAGAAATCAGCATAATTTTAAACAGCATACAATATGACCAAATGTCGTAAACCCAATTTGTGTAAGGACGCAAATTTAAGTCGCACCTCAACTTTTCACAGTTGAAACTTAGATAAAAAGTGCAGTTTATTTTCAGGCCAATACGATAGTTGAAATCTTAACCAATCGGACCAGGGGCGTTAGAATGCTCTACTTGGTTACTGAGTAACCAATAAGACTTGCTATGTTCAAAGACTGAATTTAAATTAGCTGAAATACGATATACAAATCAATCATGAGCCAAAAAATATTATATAAAGTGAGGGCATGGTCAGAAAGCCGTTAGTAGGCAATTGGTTAAGCTTTTTTATAGAGTGGTGTTTTTTAGACAGAAGCCTTTTTCATGGGCCAATAATGAAGAACTGAGGTCAGTGGAGGCTTTAATAAATTGCAAGATGAGCTGAGAAGCTGGATCACGGGTTTACTCTGTTAATAAATTTCCTCCATTATGCACCAGATTCAAGGTGTATTTGAAAATGGGATTTAAGGCACCTTTGCCGACTCTACGAACCATATAGAATCTAACCTTAAATCAACTTCCTAAATATTCTTGGAAGTGATTGAATTAATATAAGAATTCTTATGCATATCTAACCAATATTAAAGATTTTGAATGTTTTTTACTTTTTTACTTTTTTACTTACTTTTTTATATCCTGGTTTTATAAGTTCTCAGAAAAAATACGATTATTTTTGGTATTATCATCCTTTATTTAAAATAGACAGCCATATTCCATAATCATGTAAAATGGAATAAAAATGTTTAGGTTCACTAAAGTGAAAGGGTTTTATCTACTAAAGTGAGACCTCTTAATCTACTATTTTAATCTGTGTAATATTTTCACTGAAGTGTGAAGAAAAGTTTTCAAGTGAAAATCCAGCCTTCAAAATGTCACTCTTTCAAAAGAACACAGCTCTCTATCTTTCTCTGGCTCCACTCCGGTTGTTCAGGTGTGTGGCTTAACCAGTTAGTCTAAAAAGTAAAGTGGAGGGGCTGTGTCAGTCACTGAGACCTTGAGCCCCATTCAACTGAGCTTTCGGGAGATCCTGTCTCAAGGATAATTTGCTATTCAATTGGCATCTTCTTGCAGGCTCAGAACGGCTTCTGAGTTACGAGCTTGAAAAAATGGCGATAGTTAAACTCGTAACTTACAGCCTCCAGAAGCCTTTGATCTGTTACTTTTGCAAGTTTAAAATCGCAAATCGCTATTCAGTTGCTCAATTTCCACAACCCCTAAATGTATTCTCACCCGTAAATGGCAAAAGAAGGAGAAAATCCAATGACTGCTAGAGAGGACCCGCAAGGGGGATAAGCACCTATTCGTAGCAC
This sequence comes from Discoglossus pictus, assembly GCA_027410445.1. Lineage (NCBI taxonomy): Eukaryota > Metazoa > Chordata > Amphibia > Anura > Alytidae > Discoglossus > Discoglossus pictus. The sequence continues at coordinate 385,609,666 of CM050167.1, forward strand.
TGTAAATGCAGATAAAAAATCACTACTGCTCTGTAAATAATGGGGAAAGCGATGTAGGACATTAGAATTAATTGCACAACAGTCTCAAACCCGCAAATCGGCAGGAAATAATATTTATTTTTATGTGTCATTTCGGGGGTTAAATCGATCTCTGGTATCAATGAGTTAATACATATCAGGCCACCCATATGGACTAGAACAGAATTTGCATTCATTTTCACAATTCTTTATTTTGAAAATTTTGCCAGTCTGATTGCATCTCGGACCCCCGAAACTAATTGATTGACATGTGATCTCCATGTTGTACTGCCGTAAAAAATGTTGGCTGATTTGAAATTGAAGGTTACGTGCTTGCATAATTGATCATGTTCCTGCCGCCCCGAACCAGTGCATGGTTTACGGTTTTGGCTTGGGGTTCGGAACTTGAGTCCTTGAGCAATTGAATTGCATCACAATCGGAGATGAATGGGAGCCCGCAACTAACTCGCAACTAACTCGCTGTCTGTGATCGAGTTGTGGGCTTCGAATTGAATGTGGCCCCTTATCTGCCATGTCTCTGACAGAAATTGATATAAGGGATTGGTTGAGAAACATGTAAGGAATATTTATATTTGAAGCTAATTAGGGTTTTCCAGTATGATGGTACATGCCATTATGAATAAAGCAAGTATATAAAAGTAGACAAAATAGCTGATTCAACATCAAAAAAAAGAGGAAGTGAATTGAATTGTTTAAAAAGTAGATTGATGACAATTCACGTGGTGATAGTGAAAGATGGATTCCCAAAGTACAATTAACTGGCAATATCAAGTAGGTGAGCACATTTTAGTGACAAGAATATATGGATAGATCTCGCAAACTGCAAGCGTAATGGAGATCATGACCCTTTGGCCTACAGATGGTATTGTGTACATCACATTAAATACTTGTAATTGCCAATCATATTCCTTATTATTTTGATATTGAATCTATCCAAAATTCTATTCTACAGAAATAGAAAAAATAATTGATTTGAACAATTATTTTGTGACCTTTGAAAGCTATTAATTATTGTTTAAGGAAAATCAATACTCATTTTTGTTCTTTAAAAAATATTAATTGTTTGAGTGAAATGATTTCTAATCTCATCTCAACACCTAGAAGAATTACTCCACTTTGTCATTCAAACACTAAACACTAAGATCCTGTCTCAGTCATCCTCCCAATGAAAGGACATTTAATTACTACAGTATATAACCTAAAATGTTACATTCGACAATCTTGGCTTTCCATTTTGAGCTCTGTTGAACAGCTATTACCCTGTCCTAACAAGAAAGAACAGAAAATCAATAAAATGAAAAGTTCAATGCAGTATAATATGACTTAACTTGGAAATATTATGTGATAGAGTATTAGCGGAGGTTTAATCCTACCAGGGTTTCCATGCTGTTACAATCTTTCATAATTTTTTATAGTTCCAGATAATGCACCTTTTATTTTAAAACAAAGTCTATTTTTCCAATGCTGGATATGATCTCAAGTGGTAGCATGTTCAGAAATAATTTTGTTTCTAAGAATACATTTAATATCACAATACCGGAGAGAATTTTCTTGACAACATGGAAATTAGTTGTAAACAATTTTTTTTTCTTTATTACAACAATGTTTTTTAATATTCATCAAATGAACGTCTGTCATTGGAGCTCACGAGAAAAGCATCTTCAAAAAAGACATGCAGTTATTACATTTCATTTTTAATTCCAATGAAGAAAATAAACATAAGGAGATCAAAACTGATATAATTGTAAGTGTTAAAGTGAAATAAGTTAGCAGGATATTAGTATTATATATATATATACATATATATATATATATATATATATATATATATATATATATATATATATATATGTACAAATACATATATATATATATATTAAATAAATAGTACATTTATGTTCACATTTAACTTGTTAACTTGTTTCATGCCCAGAATTATGAGAAATACAGCAATTACACTGCATTCTGGGAACCTTGGCAGGGACATGCAAATGTGCCCACAAAGTCCTCACTCTTGCAATCCATAACTATTTTAACCATGGCTTCCCTTAAGCATATGCCTCTTGTATAAATGGTTGGATTATACACAACCTAGGAATCCCACCCACGTACAGCTGTTTCAAGGTTACTGCTTATCACAACAATAATTTCCTTTATGGTGGCCAAAAGAACGATAGAAGCTTCCACGGTACAGAAGTACAGTAGATAAATAGTATTTTTGTGCTCATATTTGAATGTCTAAAACAAGTTAAAAACTTGTTTCATGCCCAGAATTCCGAGAATTACAGTTATTACACTGCATTTGGGAACCTTGACAGGGACGAACCCCCCCCCCCCCCCAGATTTTTCACAATGTGGGGTATTTTTATACTATATGCAGTATCCCCCCCAGATTTCCTTTGGCTCCTACACCCATGCATGTAAACGTGCCCCCTCTTGTAATCCATAACCATTTCAAACATATACTGTATATCAAGTGTGGTTACATTTTAACTTTGCTGGAAAATGGAGATAATGGAAATGGTGATGTATAAATTCAAAAAAAAAATCTCACTTTTATCCCAACTCAATAAAAATAGAAAAGATTCTATAATGATATTTGGCAAGAAGAATTATTGTAAACACTGTCAAAGACAAACATTTATTTGATACACTTCTCTGTTAGCATTGACAGTTCTTTCTCTGAATCTTCATGCCAGCCTGACTAAGCACCCCCAACCCATTTTAGAATGTTCCCTCTCATTCTAAAACTAAGCTGCCTCTGAAATATGCCTCCTTCTTCTTCTTGATTTGGTAATAAAAAATCTTTCAAATGTGCCTTTGCTGGTAACACTTCCAGAAGTCAACAATTAAGCAGCTGTGGGCAATTATGCTGTCTAGAGCATTTAGTTCTGAGTTACATCTTAATTTGGTAGATTGTGTGCAAAGTTAAAACCTCTGTAGCATGTTATTTGTTTTTAAATTGTAAAGGCAAAAATATTCCCTTATTATTATTTATTTGTTATGCGCCAATGTCTTCTCATGAAGTTATACAGGGCTTAAGTACAAAGCAAAACACAATATTAACACATGGAAAAAGAATGGAGGGCCATCTCTTTGAGCTTAAAACCTTATGTGCATAGAGCATCTTACCAAAGCACCTTAGAAGTTTGAAAACTCGTAAATTTACAATCTAAAGGGACTGGGAGAGGCAGAAGCTAGGGAAGACAATGGATAAGGCTTTTGGGTGGGTCTGGAAAAGAGTAAACGCTAAGAGTGATAGAGGATAAAAAAGAAGACAAATAAAAAAAGAGTACAATTAGACAAAGTACAGAATCGGACAACAGTAAAAAAATTAAAAAAAAGTTAATTGTAGTACAGATGGATTAAGTTGGTAAGGTTAGAAGAAATGTATTGCTGAGTTTGTACAATGGGACAGAATTGTATAATGATCTGGGTGCAGTAACGCAACAAGTAGAGGTAGAGGTAGTGGGAAGAGTTGGAAAGGTGATTTGGGTGGCCATAATAGGTGAGTTGGTAATAATGTACAATGTGTTTTAATTAACAAGTGTTGCTCACTTAGCAGGTGCTGGCAATTTGTATAGCTCAATGAAGTAAGACAAATCAAGCGTGGGTGGGAGCGAGGCAGGACTAATGGAACTAAAGAGAACATATTCACACACATTATACTTATGTGGCAATATTATTGGTACTAAACTTAAAAACAGCAGCATTCAAAGTATGAGCATCACATGTCATTTTTAAGTGGGCTAATAGCAACACTTAAGCAATAATATTAACCGTTACTTATTGCAATGTATGTGCACATGGCCAGATCTACCTTTTCGGAGCCCCTGGGCAATGAAGTGGAGTGAATACACAAGGTATGCACAGAGCTATTTTTGCCATTTCTGTGCATTTACGTTCCTATTCCTGTTGTAACTCTCTTGTTCTAGGTGGTTATCCCCTAGTAGCCAGTCTATGTACTGTAGCATTTAATTTTTTTTAAGCCAGGATGCATTTTTTTTTTAATTGGCGCCCCTCACAGGGAAGCACCCTTAGGCAGCTGCCTAGTTGGCCTAATGGGTAATCCGGTCATGAATAGCTAGCAATAATATTAGTTTATGACTTACTTACATTTTTAAATATTAGCATAACTGCACATCAGCTTATGGGCATTATGTCACTTTAAAAAGTTTTCACTACTTTCCTTGTTTTCAAACAGACCTAAACAGTAAGCAGGTCACAATTATTGACCCACTTATAGCAAACTTGGATGTGTCAAAAGGAAAAGCAGTGGAAAGAAAAAACTCTAGTGTGACAATTCAGTCTGACTAGAATGGCTAATCAGCATCTCTCTCATTTGAATGTTGTACACTTATTTAAATACTCTATCACACAGAGGTAAGGGGATGACTTCCAGTTTTTGGTTTGAAAAGATAACTTAAAGGGATATGTAAGTTTCCTGGGTTTCAAATGTTTCCTAAAAAAACAGCTACTATTTAGTAGAAAAATATGTATTATATTGAAAAGTTGAATATACTTACATATATATATTCTAGACACTGATATGTGGATGTGCACACCCCTAGGAAGCTTACATAAAGTGTACCCTGTAGGGTACAGTTTGTGACATCTAAAGGAAATTATGGTTGCTGGGGTCACAGCTGAAATTGCCCATAAGGAGACAGGCAGGGAGAGAAAAAAACAGACAGGAACTGCCAGATTGTGATACAAATGTTTCAGTCTTTACTTCCTCCTGATTGGCCAAAATCATTTTTCAAATTGTTCAGCAGTTTAGCCAGGGTTTGGAGGGTGTTAACCTTAAGTTTTAACTGACAGAAATGCTAACTTGTGTTTAAATTCTTTTTTTGGTATTTTTTCATGCAAAACAATGTTTTCATATACTACAAATCATCAAATGCACTCATAATCCAGCTCACTTACATATCCCTTTAACATAAGATGTAGGAAAATATTTTTTTATATATATTATGCTCACTTTGTAAATGTTTATTATCGATTTGTAGATGCATCGCATCGGTGGTGGAGCCAGTGAATAGAGGGCCCAGGAACAAAATAATTTTGGACCCCCTAGTAACTTTTAAATATATGAAAATGGTCACATAACCCCTATGGTGATCAGATCAACTTTCTAAAAAATAATGATCTGCCACCCTCCTCTAAGAAATTAAGGTTACTGCTACCTGCAGTAGCTCCGACTCTAGCATAGCATTATTAAAAATTATTGACGGAGAGTTTTTTCGAGTGGTTATGGAGAGAGTTTGTACAGGTGAGTTGATTTTGAGAGAAAGAGTGGTGGTTAATGTATATGAAAAGAAAGATTGGTCATGAGTAGGTATGGAAATAGTATAGCAGCAACATTTGTCAATATTAATAATGCAAATATCACAATATTGCAGTGGCCCTTGAAGAAATGTTATGGTGCCACCCTGAACTTATCTTGTAGCATTTTAGGTTGTAGCACCGCTGAAAGCAATATGGAAGTAGACAATAATATGTTTCTCAGCTCTCTAAAACTGGGGCAAAAATGTGTATTTTTGTATATAGATTATTATTATTATCAACCTTTATTTGTAACATGCCAACATATTCCGTAGGTTAAAACTGGCAGCTCGACAGGAGTAAATACTGAAAATAGGTATCTAACAGATAGAGCTACAGAAGGCCTTGAGGAACAAGCGTCTATCCAAACCAAAAACACACTGTCCTATGACTCTGGACCAGGAATTGAGGCCTACCAGGACCCCCGCATACCAGGGAAGTAGAAGTTCCTGAAAGTGGCTCATTCTACACAGGTGCAGATGCAGCACACATGGCGTAGGTCTACCATGTGGCCTACTCAGTGTGTGTGTATCACTAGGACTACAGGCCCACAGGGTTCCTCATTGGCCTACCATGTGGAAGGCCAGACCAGGTACCCCTGGTCAGATGCATTATATGCTTAAAATAGTATTTTACCTTCTTATGAAGTTCTGTTGAAATAATATTCTCACCCAGGACAGTGTCTGTGAATTTTACTGAGTGGAAATAATAATAAATGGCAAGCATTGTCATACATTATCACAAATCCTGATGGATATATAGGTTTCATCATTCTGAGATAGCAAAGTCACCAGGTTATGCTTACTGACATTTCACTGTTTAGTTGATACAGCAATGGGATCACTGTATAATAATATGGCGATGACATTTTGGCAATGGGAGAGGCTAGATCTAGATTCCTTCTAAAACATCCCTGCCCTCTGCTCATGGTGTAGGAACCAAAATAATTCTGGGGGGGGGGGGGGGGCACAGCTCAGCTATATGAATACATACACACAATGAAAAAAACTGGGGAGGTTTTGTCCCCCTCATCCCCCCAGTGCCTACACCCATGCCTCTGCCCGCCATATTGACCTTTAGCTTATTCTGCCCATTATTAAAAGTTTATAGTTGGTCCAATTTAACCTTATACAACTCAATTATATTGTTCTTATAACAGGCATAGAAAATACATATATAAATATACTTAACAAATATAGGGCCTCATTAAATTCCAGCCTCGTAAATAAGAGGCTTCTACTTAAGCCCTACGTACTGCAAAGTTTCTCTAACTTACAATGCTATTAAATTAGCCCTGCTGCGAGCAACGTATGAGCTACGCAGCAGGCCCGTACGTATCTACACTGCGTAAATGTACATGAGGAGTGACAGCCTGCGAGATGATATCGCAGGCTCCCACTCCTCATCAAGTGCTGCGGGGGTCCTAAAAGGGACCTCCGCGGCAGTCCCCCACATAAGCCCTGCCGTGGGGGGTACTCCAAACCCCCCCCTAGGCACCTAAAATGAACCCCCCCTCAATGCGGGGGTCCCTGTCGGGACCCCCGAAGTGTCCTCACATGAACACCTTGCTGCAGGGGTCCATAGGAACCCCCGCAGCCCCCACACATTAACCCCTTGCAGCGGGGGTCCCCGATCGGCACCGATCAGGCCCCCGCTGCATTTAAAACTTTTAAATTCCCCGCCGCGGCTCCTTAAAGGGACCGCGGCACACTATTACCCAATCCCGGCCGCGGCACTTAAAATTAACCCCCCTCTATGCTGGGGGTCCCCATCGGGACCCCCGAAGTGTCCCCATATAAACCCCCTGCTGCGGGGGGCCCCGATCGGCACCGATCGTGACCCTGCTGCAATTCAATTTTAAATTTCCCGCCTCGCGGGTCCTCAAAGGACCGTAAAGGTCCTGAAAGGACTCGCACTAAAAATATTAACCCCAGGCAACTATAATTACCCCATTAACTCATGATGGTCAATACAGACCACCATAAGGCCTAAATTAACCCATTAACTCATGGTGGTCAATACAGACCACCATAAGGCTCTAATTAACCCATTAACTCATGGTGGTCAATACAGACCACCATAAGGCCTAAATTAACCCATTAACTCATGGTGGTCAATACAGACCACCATAAGGCCTAAATTAACCCATTAACTCATGGTGGTCAATACAGACCACCATAAGGCCTAAATTAACCCATTAACTCATGGTGGTCAATACAGACCACCATAAGGCTCTAATTAACCCATTAACTCATGGTGGTCAATACAGACCACCATAAGGCCTAAATTAACCCATTAACTCATGGTGGTCAATACAGACCACCATAAGGCCTAAATTAACCCATTAACTCATGGTGGTCAATACAGACCACCATAAGGCCTAAATTAACCCATTAACTCATGGTGGTCAATACAGACCACCATAAGGCTCTATTTAACCCCATCAGTCCCATAAGGGTATATTATTACCATTATGGGCCTGTTACAACCCAACATTAACCACATAAGTGCCATGATGGTCCTCAAGGACCATCATGACACTAACTACAAACACTACACTATAACCCCCAATAAACCATTTAATCTAAACTAACCCCCCTCTACACTAATCTATTAACACTTACACTACCTACCTACACTACCTACCCCCTAATAAACCTCCCCAACACTCTAATTACAAAAAACAATAAACCTACAGCACAGAAAACAAAAAACCTACAGTACAAAAAACAAAAAAACCTACAGTACAGAAAAAATAAAAATTACAACCCCACCCCCCACTACAGAAAACAAAAAAAATACATTACAACCCCACCCCCCACTACAGAAAATAAAAAAAATTACACACCTGAAAAGGAAAGACAGATAAACACAATACATTACATACATTACATACAATACATGACATTACATACATTACATATAATGTATTAAATATAATATATTACATATAATATATTACATATAATACATTACATACATTACATACAATACATGACATTACATACATTACATATAATGTATTAAATATAATATATTACATATAATATATTACATATAATACATTACATACATTACATACAATACATGACATTACATACATTACATATAATGTATTACATATAATATATTACATATAATATATTACATATAATATATTACATATAGTCCTAATCAAATACCCCCTATCTATCTAACATACAATCTATTTAATTTAAAATAAATCCTAACTATATCAAATACATCCCCCTATCTATCTAATATACAAAAAATCCTAACTACATACACAGACCCTAATTCTAAGCTAAAATCAATAAATTAAGACCACTTACCTTTAAGATGTTGCTTCAGATCACTAACCTATGGGTCAAACAAAAAATAAAAATTAGTACAAAACATTAACATCAAATAAATAAACATTCTATACATTCTAAATATTCAACTCACCTTTACAGCATGTCCAGTCACTGTTTAGCTCTTCCGGCGCGGCCCTGTTAAAAAAAAAACACAATACATGAATACATGAATACAATATATAAACAATAAATAAAATACACAAATAAACATCTAAATATACATTGAACTTACCTCCCCGCGATGTCCCCGGCCTTCTCTCCTTCAGCCCCGGCTGGGCCGCGGAACCATCCGCGCTCTAAAAAAAAAAAAAAAAAAAAACTAACGGAGGTCTGCACTGGCAGACCTCCCCGACGCTACTGAACCTCCCGGAGTCGTTTCCGGGAGGAAATTGGCATTGGCGGCTTGTGATTGGCTGAAAAAGCTGTCAGCCAATCAAAAGTCGTCAATGTAGGAGCCAATCAGGATGCGCAGATGTCTTCTACCAATCACTCCGTGGGGGTGTATCCCATAGTGATTGGCTGAAGGCATCTGAGCGTTGTGATTGGTTCCCAGAAAGATAGACAAGTGTTTAAGCCAATCAGGGTGGGATATTGGGGTGTATCCCATCCTGATTGGCTCACACATTGACGACTTTTGATTGGCTGAAATTGATAGACAGCTTTTTCAGCCAATCACAAGCCGCCAATGCCAATTTCCTCCCGGAAACGACTCCGGGAGGTTCAGTAGCGTCGGGGAGGTCTGCCAGTGCAGACCTCCGTTAGTTTTTTTTCTTTTTTTTTTTTAGAGCGCGAATGGTTCCGCGGCCCAGCCGGGGCTGAAGGAGAGAAGGCCGGGGACATCGCGGGTAGGTAAGTGAAATGTATATTTAGATGTTTATTTGTGTATTTTATTTATTGTTTATATATTGTATTCATGTATTCATGTATTGTGTTTTTTTTTTAACAGGGCCGCGCCGGAAGAGCTAAACAGTGACTGGACATGCTGTAAAGGTGAGTTGAATATTTAGAATGTATAGAATGTTTATTTATTTGATGTTAATGTTTTGTACTAATTTTTATTTTTTGTTTGACCCATAGGTTAGTGATCTGAAGCAACATCTTAAAGGTAAGTGGTCTTAATTTATTGATTTTAGCTTAGAATTCGGGTCTGTGTATGTAGTTAGGACTGTAATTATTTTATTTTACTTTAGAATAATGGTCTGTGTATGTAGTTAGGATTTTTTGTATATTAGATAGATAGGGGGATGTATTTGATATAGTTAGGATTTATTTTAAATTAAATAGATTGTATGTTAGATAGATAGGGGGTATTTGATTAGGACTATATGTAATATATTATATGTAATATATTATATGTAATATATTATATTTAATATATTATATGTAATGTATGTAATGTCATGTATTGTATGTAATGTATGTAATGTATTATATGTAATATATTATATGTAATATATTATATTTAATATATTATATGTAATGTCATGTATTGTATGTAATGTATGTAATGTATTATATGTATGTATTGTATTGTGTTTATCTGTCTTTCCTTTTCAGGTGTGTAATTTTTTTATTTTCTGTAGTGGGGGGTGGGGTTGTAATGTATTTTTTTGTTTTCTGTAGTGGGGGGTGGGGTTGTAATTGTTTTTTGTTTTCTGTACTGTAGGTTTTTTTGTTTTTTGTACTGTAGGTTTTTTGTTTTCTGTGCTGTAGGTTTTTTATTTTTTGTAATTAGAGTGGTGGGAAGGTTTATTAGGGGGTAGGTAGTGTAGGTAGGTAGTGTAAGTGTTAATAGATTAGTGTAGAGGGGGGTTAGTTTAGATTAAATGGTTTATTGGGGGTTATAGTGTAGTGTTTGTAGTTAGTGTCATGATGGTCCTTGAGGACCATCATGGCACTTATGTGGTTAATGTTGGGTTGTAACAGGCCCATAATGGTAATAATATACCCTTATGGGACTGATGGGGTTAAATAGAGCCTTATGGTGGTCTGGATTGACCATCATGAGTTAATGGGTTAATTTAGGCCTTATGGTGGTCTGTATTGACCACCATGAGTTAATGGGTTAATTAGAGCCTTATGGTGGTCTGGATTGACCACCATAAGTTAATGGGGTAATTATAGTTGCCTGGGGTTAATATTTTTAGTGCGAGTCCTTTCAGGACCTTTACGGTCCTTTGAGGACCCGCGAGGCGGGAAATTTAAAATTGAATTGCAGCAGGGTCACGATCGGTGCCGATCGGGGCCCCCCGCTGCAGGGGGTTTATGTGGGGACACTTCGGGGGTCCCGATGGGGACCCCCAGCATAGAGGGGGGTTAATTTTAAGTGCCGCGGCCGGGATTGGGTAATAGTGTGCCGCGGTCCCTTTAAGGAGCCGCGGCGGGGAATTTAAAAGTTTTAAATGCAGCGGGGGGCCTGATCTATGCAGATCGGGGACCCCCGCTGCAAGGGGTTAATGTGGGGGTGCTGCAGGGGTCCCGATAGAGACCCCTGCAGCATGGGGATGTGTATAGGGTGCAGGGGGGAGCCTCACACTGCTGTCTCGGGCTGTTCCGAGGCAGCACGTAGAGGCTTTCGGATCCCTTGCGTGGACTTTTTGTCCACGTAGGGATTCTTACGATATGCGAGACTCGTGCATAGATTTAAGGCTACGTAGCTCTCTCGGAGCCTATTCTCGGCCATTTTCTCGCAGTCATATCGTAAAGCAGGCTGCGAGAGATTCGGTTCTCGCAAACAGCAGGAAAACTGCCTTTTGCGAGCACCGAGAGAACTATGAGGGAGAATTTAATAGGGCCCATAGCTTCTACAATTTTCTATTTGTCAGGCTCACAGCCTTCTGATAAAGTAGACAAGGCTTTTGCTTCTACATATCTTAAACAGGATAAACTATAACCTGCATTATTTTCCTGACAAACACAGTTTGCCTTGGTCTTGCTTCCCTGGCAAACTGCAGTCTAGGAAATTGCTAGTAATGACTTCTCTGGAGCCACAGAAAATTGATTTGGGAATTAGTAGGGCTACATCAGTACCTTGCCAATCTCTGTCTATTCATCTCCGTTTCTTGACTCATGAATGTTCATATAACTATTTATTCCATTTTCCATTATCATAGAAAATGCCTTTCCCTTAAAATCTAATTTATCCACTATTTCCCTGTCTTTTTTTGCTATCTGCTCAATTACAGTAGTTTAACACTCTCTCATGAGGCACTTACAACAGTGAAATGGAATCCATGTGTTTTCTTAACACATGAATGCAGGTTACATGCCCAGTGCAAACCCAGATTGCACAACTACATTGTACTCAAGTGATGAATGGAAATGCTTTATAAAATTATTTTGTCAAACTGGCATTATATTAGTATTGCTCGCTGAGACCGAATTCTCACTCAAATCTAATACATGAGCATCTGGTTTAACTATATTCTCTGCTCTAGTTTTATGTTATACATACACACACACATATATATATATATATATATATATATATATATATATATATATATATATGTGTGTGTGTGTGAGTGTGTATGTAGGGCAATGTGAATTCTTAGCATGAAAACAAACCAAATTAACTATATAGGACTATCTATCTATCTATCTATCTATCTATCTATCTATCTATCTATCTATTTGTCTGTCCGTCTGTCTACCTATCTATATGTATACCTATCTATCTATCATCTATCTATTTGTCTGTCTATCTGTCTATCTATCTATCTATCTATCTATCTATCTATCTATCTATCTATTTGTCTGTTTGTCTGTCTACCTATCTATATGTATACCTATCTATCTATCATCTATCTATATGTCTATCTATCTATCTATCTATCTATCTATCTATTTGTCTGTTTGTCTGTCTACCTATCTATATGTATACCTATCTATATGTATATCTATCTATCTATCTATCTATCTATCTATCTATCTATCTATCTGTATGTCTGTCTGTCTATATGTATACCTAACAAACCAAATTAACTATATAGGACCATCTATCTATCTATCTATCTATCTATCTATCTATCTATCTATCTATCTATCTATCTATCTATCTATCCAACAGCAACAGATAGGCAAAGGGTCTTCCAGCTTTCCCTCTCTTAGCATTACACATCAGTTTCTGGCCCTGCAGTTTGTGAAGCACCATTATATGTACAGCAGTTTAACACAATTCAGCAATTTTTCTGGAAAGGTGTCCCATATGTGTATTTTGAAAATAGTATTATTATTATATACATTAAAATTGGTTTATGAGGAGTTTTAGTTCATTGTGAAAAACACAGAAGCAACCACCATTTTTCAAGGAAGAATACCGCTGCGCTGTTTAATGAGGAGTGCTTTTCTGTTTAACATTTATAATCAATCATTACTTGTAAACAATATTTCAAATTGCAGTTACTTTGAGTTTAATTCAGCATTTCTAATTGCTTTGTGCTAATGTGTCAAAAATCATGTTCTTTTGTCAAAACATATTACTTCTATTTTACTAATGGAAGAATGAGTTAATTTCAAGTCCTTAGATAAAGTTCATAAGAATACAAGAAAAGTGCAGCTTTAACAACTTACTCTACATAAACCATTGCATGAGGACATAACATATAGTACTGCATATTGTTGTTTAGTCGTTCAGTGGGGTTTATCTCTCCGTGACCCTATGGACCACAGTACGCCAGGCATATTTGTTAGCCATTACCCCTCTGAGCTCCATCAAGTTCATGTTCATTGCTTCAATTACCTCATCTATCCATCTCAACCTCTGTCACCCCCTTGTTTGTCTGCCTTTAATCTTTCCCAACATCACAGTTTTTTTCCAGGAATCCTGTCTTCTCATGATATGGCCAAAATATCTGAGTTTCAGCCTCATGATCAAAACTTCCAGTGCACAGTTTGTCTTGATTTACTAAGGTGTTGGCTTATTGGATCTTCTTGCAGTCCAAGGGACTCTAAGCAGTTTTCTCTACACCACAATTTAAAGACGCCAATTCTGCGTTGCTCAGCCTTCTTTATAGTCCAGTTCTTGCATCCATATGTTATTATGCAGCCCTTTATGGATAGTATAATATCTTTGCTTTTTAATAGCTTGTCAATTCTTGCCATAGATTTCTTCCCTAGAAGAAATGGTCTTTTAATTTCATGGCTGCTGTCACCATCTGCAGAGATCTTGGAGCCAAGGAATCTGTCACTGCTTCCACTTCTTCCCCATCTATTTACCAGAAATTGAGATTGTGGTTTGCCATGATCTTCAGCTTTTTAACATTGAACAGCAGGCCAACTTTTGCACTCTCTTCTTTCATCCTCATCAATATGCCCTTTAGTTCCTCCTCAGTTTCAGCCATAAGAGTAGTATCATATGTTGTACTCCAAGGTATCCTTTGGTTCCCTACTTTAGCATTTCATTCTCAGATGATGAGTAACATATTGTCTTGGTGTTATATCTTATAGAATTGGACAACTTTAGTTTCTTCAGCATCTATGGTTGGAGCATATACTTGCATCACTATGATATTAATTGGCTTGGCTTGAAATTGAATTGAAATCATTCTGTCATTTAGTGGGTTGTAGCGGAGCACTCCTTTGGCCTCCATTTGATTGATTATGAGTGCTGCTCCATTTCTTCTGCGTGATTCTTGTCCACAGAAGAAGATCTGGTTGTTGTCTGATACGAAATGTCCCATTTTAGTGCATTTGACTTCAATATTTCCAAGGTTATCAATGTTTAGTCTTGTCTTCTCATATTTTTTCAGGCTCCTATGCTGAGTTGTTCTTTGCAGCAGTGGACTTTCCTTTCCCCTCCAGATATTTTTTTAGAGATGTAAAGGCTACAAAGAAGCACAATTAACTTAATTATGGACTAGAATGGTTGAGCTGTGGGAAAAGTCTAACCAAATTATATTTTTGTATATGTGTATTTTTTGTTTCTTAAATACTATGGGCCTCATTCAATTGCGATTTGACCAATTGAAAAGGGCTCTATATAAGCACATAGCATATTTTTTTACAGAAGTTTTTAGTTAGTGAAGACCTTGCTTTTGGATAGAAGATAACAAATTAAAAACTTCTGTAAAAATAATACGCTCTGTGCTTAAATAGAGCCCTATTCAATTGGAAAAATCTCAATTGAATGAGGCCCTATGTATCTATCTAACTATATAAATTGTTAATATACCTTAATCTATACCAGAGTGATTTTAATTATGTTACTTTTAACAGTGTGTGGAATTAACTAATGGATCACTGGTGCAGGCGCAATAGCCCGTGGTCACCTGCAATCCAGCATCTCAGGTTATTGTGCGATTTTACTGTAGGCTTTTTTCAAGGAAGCCATAAGCAGGGCATTGTGAGTTATCAGGAATGGGGTTTTTAACTAGGCTTGTTAGGGTATGTTATAGGTGTGTTATGTATTATGAAACTCCAAGTTCTCCAAATATACAAAAAAAAATCTTGCCATTAAAATATAATGCTATAGTGGGGTTGTAAGACGAGATGCTAAATATCAGCATCGTAGGTAGTTATGTTAAAAAAAAATTATATTACTAAAATTAAACCATTAACATAAAACATAAACAGCTAAATCTAGCAAGAAAATAATGTCAACACAACTGATAAATTAATAATATAAGCATTAACCATTAACCAATCAATCTGTGCAGAGCATGGAATGCTGGAATCACCTAAAATGTTCAGTTATGGGTTAACTGCTCAGTGCGTTCCTGAGTGCAGGGAAACATTGCTGTCAATCACTGCCTTCAACCTGTGGCTCGGCTGTCTGTTATTATTCATGCAATAGTCAGAAGGCAGGAAACACTGTGTTTGTAAACAGACTTAAAGGGAAATGTAAGTGAGATGGATTATGATTGGGACTCATAGAGGATAATTAGTAGTGTATGGAAAAAAAAATGCGTGAAAAAATACCAATCAGCATTTAAATACTTACCTTGAAGTTGGCAAAATATCTTTTAATTTCTGTCATATGAAATTTAGGGTTAACACCCTCCAAACCCAAGCTAAGGGCCCTATTAAATTCCAGCCTCGTAAATAAGAGGCTTCTACTTAAGCCCTACGTACTGCAAAGTTTCTCTAACTTACAATGCTATTAAATTAGCCCTGCTGCGAGCAACGTATGAGCTACGCAGCAGGGCCATACGTATCTACACTACGTAAAGGAGTGACAGCCTGCGAGATGATATCGCAGGCTCCCACTCCTCATCAAGTGCTGCGGGGGTCCTAAAAGGGACCTCCGCGGCAGTCCCCCACATAAGCCCTGCCGTGGGGGGTACTCCAAACCCCCCCCAGGCACCTAAAATGAACCCCCCCTCAATGCGGGGGTCCCTGTCGGGACCCCCGAAGTGTCCTCACATGAACACCTTGCTGCAGGGGTCCATAGGAACCCCCGCAGCCCCTACACATTAACCCCTTGCAGCGGGGGTCCCCGATCGGCACCGATCAGGCCCCCGCTGCATTTAAAACTTTTAAATTCCCCGCCGCGGCTCCTTAAAGGGGCCGCGGCACACTATTACCCAATCCCGGCCGCGGCACTTAAAATTAACCCCCCTCTATGCTGGGGGTCCCCATCGGGACCCCCGAAGTGTCCCCACATAAACCCATTGCAGGGGGGGGCCCCGATCTGCATAGATCAGGCCCCCCGCAGCATTTAAAACTTTTAAATTCCCCGCCGCGGCTCCTTAAAGGGGCCGCGGCACACTATTACCCAATCCCGGCCGCGGCACTTAAAATTAACCCCCCTCTATGCTGGGGGTCCCCATCGGGACCCCCGAAGTGTCCCCATATAAACCCCCTGCAGCGGGGGGCCCCGATCGGCACCGATCGTGACCCTGCTGCAATTCAATTTTAAATTTCCCGCCTCGCGGGTCCTCAAAGGACCGTAAAGGTCCTGAAAGGACTCGCACTAAAAATAATAACCCCAGGCAACTATAATTACCCCATTAACTCATGATGGTCAATCCAGACCACCATAAGGCCTAAATTAACCCATTAACTCATGGTGGTCAATCCAGACCACCATAAGGCCTAAATTAACCCATTAACTCATGGTGGTCAATCCAGACCACCATAAGGCCTAAATTAACCCATTAACTCATGGTGGTCAATACAGACCACCATAAGGCCTAAATTAACCCATTAACTCATGGTGGTCAATCCAGACCACCATAAGGCCTAAATTAACCCATTAACTCATGGTGGTCAATACAGACCACCATAAGGCCTAAATTAACCCATTAACTCATGGTGGTCAATACAGACCACCATAAGGCCTAAATTAACCCATTAACTCATGGTGGTCAATCCAGACCACCATAAGGCTCTATTTAACCCCATCAGTCCCATAAGGGTATATTATTACCATTATGGGCCTGTTACAACCCAACATTAACCACATAAGTGCCATGATGGTCCTCAAGGACCATCATGACACTAACTACAAACACTACACTATAACCCCCAATAAACCATTTAATCTAAACTAACCCCCCTCTACACTAATCTTTTAACACTTACACTACCTACCTACACTACCTACCCCCTAATAAACCTCCCCAACACTCTAATTACAAAAAACAATAAACCTACAGCACAGAAAACAAAAAACCTACAGTACAAAAAACAAAAAAACCTACAGTACAGAAAAAAAAAAAAATTACAACCCCACCCCCCACTACAGAAAATAAAAAAATTACACACCTGAAAAGGAAAGACAGATAAACACAATACAATAATACATATAATACATTACATACATTACATACAATACATGACATTACATATAATATATTAAATATAATATATTACATATAATATATTACATATAATACATTACATACATTACATACAATACATGACATTACATACATTACATATAATGTATTACATATAATATATTACATATAATATATTACATATAGTCCTAATCAAATACCCCCTATCTATCTAACATACAATCTATTTAATTTAAAATAAATCCTAACTATATCAAATACATCCCCCTATCTATCTAATATACAAAAAATCCTAACTACATACACAGACCCTTATTCTAAAATAAAATAAAATAATTACAGTCCTAACTACATACACAGACGCTAATTCTAAGCTAAAATCAATAAATTAAGACCACTTACCTTTAAGATGTTGCTTCAGATCACTAACCTATGGGTCAAACAAAAATAAAAATTAGTACAAAACATTAACATCAAATAAATAAACATTATATACATTCTACATATTCAACTCACCTTTACAGCATGTCCAGTCACTGTTTATCTCTTCCGGCGCGGCCCTGTTAAAAAAAAAAACACAATACATGAATACATGAATACAATATATAAACAATAAATAAAATACACAAATAAACATCTAAATATACATTTAACTTACCTCCCCGCGATGTCCCCGGCCTTCTCTCCTTCAGCCCCGGCTGGGCCGCGGAACCATCCGCGCTCTAAAAAAAAAAAAAAAAAAAACTAACGGAGGTCTGCACTGGCAGACCTCCCCGACGCTACTGAACCTCCCGGAGTCGTTTCCGGGAGGAAATTGGCATTGGCGGCTTGTGATTGGCTGAAAAAGCTGTCAGCCAATCAAAAGTCGTCAATGTAGGAGCCAATCAGGATGCGCAGATGTCTTCTACCAATCACTCCGTGGGGGTGTATCCCATAGTGATTGGCTGAAGGCATCTGAGCGTTGTGATTGGTTCCCATAAAGATAGACAAGTGTTTTAGCCAATCAGGGTGGGATATTGGGGTGTATCCCATCCTGATTGGCTCACACATTGACGACTTTTGATTGGCTGAAATTGATAGACAGCTTTTTCAGCCAATCACAAGCCGCCAATGCCAATTTCCTCCCGGAAACGACTCCGGGAGGTTCAGTAGCGTCGGGGAGGTCTGCCAGTGCAGACCTCCGGTTGTTTTTTTTTTTTTTTTTTTTTAGAGCGCGGATGGTTCCGCGGCCCAGCCGGGGCTGAAGGAGAGAAGGCCGGGGACATCGCGGGGAGGTAAGTTAAATGTATATTTAGATGTTTATTTGTGTATTTTATTTATTGTTTATATATTGTATTCATGTATTCATGTATTGTGTTTTTTTTTTAACAGGGCCGCGCCGGAAGAGATAAACAGTGACTGGACATGCTGTAAAGGTGAGTTGAATATTTAGAATGTATAGAATGTTTATTTATTTGATGTTAATGTTTTGTACTAATTTTTATTTTTTGTTTGACCCATAGGTTAGTGATCTGAAGCAACATCTTAAAGGTAAGTGGTCTTAATTTATTGATTTTAGCTTAGAATTAGGGTCTGTGTATGTAGTTAGGACTGTAATTATTTTATTTTATTTTAGAATAAGGGTCTGTGTATGTAGTTAGGATTTTTTGTATATTAGATAGATAGGGGGATGTATTTGATATAGTTAGGATTTATTTTAAATTAAATAGATTGTATGTTAGATAGATAGGGGGTATTTGATTAGGACTATATGTAATATATTATATGTAATATATGATATGTAATATATTATATGTAATATATTATATTTAATATATTATATGTAATGTCATGTATTGTATGTAATGTATGTAATGTATTATATGTAATATATTATATGTAATATATTATATGTAATATATTATATGTAATGTCATGTATTGTATGTAATGTATTATATGTAATATATTATATTTAATATATTATATGTAATGTCATGTATTGTATGTAATGTATGTAATGTATTATATGTAATATATTATATGTAATATATTATATGTAATGTCATGTATTGTATGTAATGTATTTAATGTATTATATGTATGTATTGTATTGTGTTTATCTGTCTTTCCTTTTCAGGTGTGTAATTTTTTTATTTTCTGTAGTGGGGGGTGGGGTTGTAATGTATTTTTTTGTTTTCTGTAGTGGGGGGTGGGGTTGTAATTATTTTTTGTTTTCTGTACTGTAGGTTTTTTTGTTTTTTGTACTGTAGGTTTTTTGTTTTTTGTAATTAGAGTGTTGGGGAGGTTTATTAGGGGGTAGGTAGTGTAGGTAGGTAGTGTAAGTGTTAATAGATTAGTGTAGAGGGGGGTTAGTTTAGATTAAATGGTTTATTGGGGGTTATAGTGTAGTGTTTGTAGTTAGTGTCATGATGGTCCTTGAGGACCATCATGGCACTTATGTGGTTAATGTTGGGTTGTAACAGGCCCATAATGGTAATAATATACCCTTATGGGACTGATGGGGTTAAATAGAGCCTTATGCTGGTCTGTATTGACCATCATGAGTTAATGGGTTAATTTAGGCCTTATGGTGGTCTGTATTGACCACCATGAGTTAATGGGTTAATTAGAGCCTTATGGTGGTCTGTATTGACCATCATGAGTTAATGGGTTAATTAGAGCCTTATGGTGGTCTGTATTGACCATCATGAGTTAATGGGTTAATTAGAGCCTTATGGTGGTCTGTATTGACCATCATGAGTTAATGGGTTAATTAGAGCCTTATGGTGGTCTGTATTGACCACCATGAGTTAATGGGTTAATTTAGGCCTTATGGTGGTCTGGATTGACCATCATGAGTTAATGGGGTAATTATAGTTGCCTGGGGTTATTATTTTTAGTGCGAGTCCTTTCAGGACCTTTACGGTCCTTTGAGGACCCGCGAGGCGGGAAATTTAAAATTGAATTGCAGCAGGGTCACGATCGGTGCCGATCGGGGCCCCCCGCTGCAGGGGGTTTATATGGGGACACTTCGGGGGTCCCGATGGGGACCCCCAGCATAGAGGGGGGTTAATTTTAAGTGCCGCGGCCGGGATTGGGTAATAGTGTGCCGCGGCCCCTTTAAGGAGCCGCGGCGGGGAATTTAAAAGTTTTAAATGCTGCGGGGGGCCTGATCTATGCAGATCGGGGACCCCCCCTGCAATGGGTTTATGTGGGGACACTTCGGGGGTCCCGATGGGGACCCCCAGCATAGAGGGGGGTTAATTTTAAGTGCCGCGGCCGGGATTGGGTAATAGTGTGCCGCGGCCCCTTTAAGGAGCCGCGGCGGGGAATTTAAAAGTTTTAAATGCTGCGGGGGGCCTGATCTATGCAGATCGGGGACCCCCGCTGCAAGGGGTTAATGTGGGGGTGCTGCAGGGGTCCTGATAGAGACCCCTGCAGCATGGGGATGTGTATAGGGTGCAGGGGGGAGCCTCACGCTGCTGTCTCGGGCTGTTCCGAGGCAGCACGTAGAGGCTTTCGGATCCCTTGCGTGGACTTTTTGTCCACGTAGGGATTCTTACGATATGCGAGACTCGTGCATAGATTTAAGGCTACGTAGCTCTCTCGGAGCCTATTCTCGGCCATTTTCTCGCAGTCCTATCGTAAAGCAGGCTGCGAGAGATTCGGTTCTCGCAAACAGCAGGAAAACTGCC
Source organism: Discoglossus pictus (assembly GCA_027410445.1). Classification (NCBI taxonomy): domain Eukaryota; kingdom Metazoa; phylum Chordata; class Amphibia; order Anura; family Alytidae; genus Discoglossus; species Discoglossus pictus. Next base: position 385,630,803 of record CM050167.1, read on the forward strand.
TTTTGCGAGCACCGAGAGAACTACGAGGGAGAATTTAATAGGGCCCTAAATTTGTATACCATTTGAAAAATTGTTTTGGCCAATCAGGAGGAAGTAAAGACTAAAACATTTGTATCACAATCTGGCAGTTGCTATGTGTTTTTTTTCCTCTCTGCCTCTCTCCTTATGGGCAATTTCAGCTATGACCTCACCAATCATCATTTCCTTTAGAGGTCACATACTGTACCCTGCAGGGTACACTTTATGTAAGCTTCCTAGGGGTGTGCACATCCAAATATCAGTATCTAGCATATACATATGTAAGTACATTCAACTTTCCAATATAATATATTTTTCTACTAATCAGTAGCTGTTTATTAAGAAACATTTAAAACCCAGGAAACGTACATATACATTTCATACTTTGAATTTTTAGTGTAATAAAAAAAAATTGATTTTAACATACAATCTTGTGCTCTTTCACACATAAAGAGCACTTACAGTGAGGTAAATGGCCCTTTAAGTACAGCATCCCATTGTATAGTACTCTGTAATAACTCTTTACTCGGCACTCACAGGAATATTGGGAATATTTAGCACTAACCCAGTTCATCTGCAGTCTGTGAGACGCCACATTTTAATTTATCTCTAAAGTTTTTCTTCTTTCTCCTCTCTTTCCCAGGTGTGATATTTTCAGCTACTTAAAGTTCAATTAAATATGCTCTGAATGGATTTATAGAATCTCAATATGATAAGGCCATGAGGAGGATTAATCTCTACTGGAATTAGTAAAATAATATTAACTGCCAAATCGAAATGCTGTTGTAGCTTGATATATTTAGTCTTTCTCTATAATTAAGAAATATGCATAAAACGTGACACTCAACAAACTGTATTCACTACATTTTCTTAACCCTTTCACTGACACAGTGGCCTGCAGTGCATTGGGGCTGCATTGGGGCAGCACTGATACATATTCTGTTGTAAATGTAGCATTTTTTTAACTATTGCAGACTTAAAAATAATGAAATGCAATCAAAGCAGATAGGGCTACAGTTCTTATATTTAAAAAATACTATTCTAAAGAACTGCACTTAAATTGACAAAAAGCTTTTAGACTGCACGCACAAAATATAAAACCGTCATCAATTATGCAATTTACTATATATATATATATATATATATATATATATATATTGTAAATAAATTGTACATTTGTGTTCACATTTTAATATCTAAAACAAGTTAAAAATGGGTGAAGAGGAGGGTGAGAGGGGAAGGGGGCAAGAAGAGGATGATGGGGAAGGGGGGAAGAGGAGGATGGTGGAAGAGGGGAAAAGGGGGAAAGAGGGGGATGAGGGGGGATGAGGGGGATGAGGGGGGATGAGGGGAGAACAGGAGGATGAGGGGGTAAGAGGAGGATGAGGGGGTAAGAGGAGGATGAGGGGGAAGAGGAGGATGAGGGTGGAAAGGAGAAGGATGATGGGGGAGGAGGATGAGGGGAGCTTAGGCCTCAAAATATATGTTTTTGTTGACCCTATTTTCCACTTAAGCAGCTAGTTTACTGATTTTCTTTAAAATAAATAATCAAAAACATTTAACCAACTGATGCTTCAATAATGTAATTTTATTGGTATCAATTTTTATTATTGAAATGTATTAATAGCTGCTGCATTTCCCAACCTAGGCTTATATTCGGGTCAATACGTTTTCCCAGTTTATTGTGGTAAAATTAGGTGCCTCGGCTTATATTCGAGTTGGCTTATACTCAAGTATATACGGTATATACAGTGCCTTTCAAAAGTATTCACCCCCCTTGGCATTTTTCGTGTTTTGTTGCCTCACAACCTGGAACTAACATGGATTGTTTGAGGATTTGCATCATTTAATTTACAGAACATGCCCACAACTTTGAAGATGTTTTTTTTTTTTTTATTGTGAAGCAAACAACAAATAGAACAAAATAATAGAAAAAGTCAATGTGCATAACTATTCACCCCCCTGAAGTCAATTCTTCGTAGAGCGACCTTTTGTGTCAATCACAACCCCAAGTTGCTTTGGATAAGTCTCTATGAGCTTGCCACATCTTATCACTGGGAGTTTTGCCCATTCCTCCTTGCAAAACTGCTCCAGCTCCTGCAAGTTGGATGGTTTGCGCTTGTGAATGGCAATCTTTAAGTCTAACCACAGATTTTCTATTGGATTGAGGTCCGGGCTTTGACTAGGCCATTCCAACACATTTACATGTTTCCCCTTAAACCACTCAGTTTAACCACTTAGCAGTGTGTTTGGGGTCATTGTCCTGCTGGAATGTGAACCTCCGTCCTAGCCTCAAATCACGCACAGAGTGGTACAGGTTTTGCTCAAGAATATCCCTGTACAAGCACCATGCATCTTTCCCTCAACTTTGACCAGTTTCCCAGTCCCGGCTGCTGAAAAACATCCCCACAGCATGATGCTGCCACCACCATGTTTCATTGTGGGGATGGTGTTCTTTGGGTGATGTGATGTGTTGGTTTGCGCCAGATATTGGGTTTTCTTTGATGGCCAAAAAGTTACATTTTAGTCTCATCAGACCAGAGCACCTTCCTCCATACATTTTGGGAGTCTCCCACCTGCCTTTTCGCAGACTCAAAATGTGCCATTTTGTTTTTTTTCTGAAAGTAATGGCTTTTTTCTGGCCACTCTGCTATAAAGCCCAACTCTATGGAGCATACTGCTTATTGTTGTCCTATGTACAGATACTCTGGTCTCTGCTGTGGAACTCTGCAGCTCCTCCTGGGTTACCTTAGGTCTCTGTGCTGCCTCTCTGATTAATGCCCTCCTTACCCGGTCCGCGAGTCTCTTGGCAGGTTTGCTGTAGTGCCATGTTATTTCTATTTGGTTAGATTTGATGGTGCTCCTGGGGATCATCAAAGATTTAGATATTTTTTTATAACCTATCCCTGACTTGTACTTCTCAACAACCTTGGTCTTCATGGCAGTGCTTGGTTAGTGGTGCCTCTTGCGTAGGTGTTGTAGCCTCTGGGACCTTTAAAAAAAGGTGTGTTTATGTAATGACATATCACGTGACACTTATATTGCACACAGGTGGACATCAATAAACTAATTATGTGACTTCTGAAGGCTCACTTAACCAACTTAGACTATACTTAGACTGTAATGTAACAAAATAGGTAAAAAGTCAAGGGTGGTGAATACTTTTGCAAGGCACTGTATATATATATATATATATATATATATATATATATATATAAATATATATATGTATACATATACATATATATATATATATATATATATATATATATATATATATATATATATATATATATATATATATATATATATATTGGGGCTTTTACTGCCCAGGGCCACCTGCTATAGACTACAGGTTGACTACCCACAAGGGCCGTTGGGTTCTTGGAAATCTCGGCTCCGGCACCCTGATATCTGGCTTCTGAATCAGTCAGGGTTCTCCATCAGGGAAATGCAGTTCCAGGAGTCTCAGTAACATTCCTGGGGTAGGGACAGGAGATTAGGGGGAGACTACTGGGCAGTGACGGGAAGGGAGAGATTGAATAAAATGTCGGAGGGGATTTGTCTCCCTCGTCTCCCCCTGCTTCCTACGCCCATGATTACACTGGACATGCAAATGTGCCCACAAATGCTTTGCTCTTTCAATCCATAACCATATCAAACATGGCTTCCTTTAAGCATATGCCCGCTGTATCAAACTATGAGTAAAGCTAGAGTTGGATTATACACAAGAGTATTGCAGTATTTATTTATAGACTCTGACCTATGAGGACATTGCTTATCTGTGACCCTCTAATCTCTGACCAGAGAATTTTCTTTTTTCCTTTTTTTTTCCTTTTTCTTTTTTTTTCTGTCCTTTTTTTTATTTCAAGTTCCATTGACAATTGTTAGCCTTATTTTATCACAAGGTATACGATATTTAGACTTTATACAAAATTGACTGAAACAGAACAGTCAAAAGATATATCTTTTTAGGTAGCACGACTTTTGGGCGCACGAGACATGCGAAACATCATGTGCGTGCCCACAAAGGTTAATAAATGCTTGCACCCACACCAGAGCGGCAGTAGAGCACTCTGCACTCCCTCTCTCCTCCCCCTCCTTCTCTAGCTCTCCATCCCTGAATAATCACCCTCTCCCCAAGTACTCACCCCCCCGGTATTCACCCTCTCTTCCGCCCCCAGTATTCACCCTCCTTAGTACTTACCCTGTCTTCCCCAGTACTCACCCTGTCTTCTCCAGTACTCACCCTGTCTTCTCCAGTACTCACCCTGTCTTCCCCAGTACTCACTCCCCAGTACTCAACCTCTGTAACTCCGGTACTCACCCTCTCTCCCCAGCTCTCCCTCCTTCCCTCAGTACTCACCCTCTCCCCACTACTCACTCTGTCTCTCCCCCTACTACTCACCGTCTCTCCCCAGCTCTCCCTCCCTCCCCCAGTACTCACCCTCTCTCCTCAGTTTTAAAAGCGGGCGCCCTGTTTCCGGTCGCGCTGGTGTGGGTGCGCGCATTTGTCGGCGTGCACATGACATCGCGCACGTCTCGTGCGCCCAAAAGTCGGGGTGCCATCTTTTTAAACATTTAAAGGGTAATTCTGGTTCTTATAAAAATTACCTTTTATTATTTACCCTTAAAAACCTTTTAAAATTACTGACTTATTTAAAACATAAAAATATAATGAGCGTGGTGATGTCCTTCTATCAGATAATTTTATAGGTGATATCCTTTATGCAGTGGTATTTCACACCTCTCAGTTGTAATTTTAATATTGCTTTACCCTGGTTGGTATTCATGTATTGATGACTTTAATATACTGGGTTTTTCAATTTTGAGTCCACTATAATAATTCTGGTAAGTGTGTAATGCTTCATGGGAGCGTACACACTTACCACTACTTCTTAAGTCCATACAGAGCTGTGTGCATGCGCGGAGAGGGGGGCAGAGGGGGATGAAGACACAGGGGAGAGGGGGAGAGGGGAGGAAGATACAGGGGGAGGGGAGAGGGGGAGGAAGACACAGGGTAGAGGGGGAGGAAGACACAGGGGTGGGGGGAAAGACACAGGGGATGGGAGAGAGGGAAGAGACACAGGGGAGATGGGGGGAAGAGACACAGGGGAGGGGAGTGACACAGGGGAGGGGGAGAGGGGGAAGAGAAACAGGGGAGGGGAAGAAACACAGGGGAGGGTAGGGAGGAGACACAGGGGAGATGGGGGAAGAGACACAGGGGAGGGAAGTGGGGAAGAGACACAGGGGAAGGGTGAGGGAGAAAGACACACAGGAGGGGAGAGGGAGAAAGAAACACAGTGGAGGGAAGGGGGAGAGACACAGTGGAGGGAGGGGGAAAAGACACAGGGGAGGGAAGGGGGAAGAGACACAGGGAGGGGGAGACAAGGGAGGGAGAGGGGGGAGGATGAGAAAAATTTAAAATGATACCGTCTGAAGGGCAATTTACAAGTAAAATCATAATTATTCATAAACCACAAAGTTGTTGTTTCTCTACTTTCTTCTTTTTTAGAAATATAATAAATAAGAAGGTTATACTGTAACACACCAGGCACATCTTTATGTCCATGGTCATGCTGATCCATTTGGTATTCATGACGGAGATACTAGAGTGGGTTGCCAGTTCCTTCTTCAGTGGGCTACAGCTCCTGGGATTCCTAGGTGGTTTCCCAAGTACTGACCAGGCCCAACCCTGCATGTCTTCATGGTGGTGTGACCTCTTGGTTCCATAACTGAAATCGAACCCAAGTTACAGTGGTGAAAGCACCAAATCCTAACCACTGGACCACCAGAGATCCCTCTTCTATGATTAGATTACGTTAAACTATATGTGTTGCCATTGACAGGTTGAAAGGATCAATGCTTTCCAGAAAAAGTAAACACATTCCTTATATTTTCCAACTTTTATATGCAATTATTATTTACTGTGTGGCTACATTTTGCTTTCTTCGCTTCTGCTGCCTGTTACTTTTTCAGGTATATGTGCCTTTGTAAACTAATGAACTATTTCTTGGTCCAACAGAGAGAACTGGCAAATGTAACTGTCACTTTTCCATTCCGCAAATACTTCTGTGTATTCAAAGCCTCCTCCCAACTCAGGAAATTGATCTTCAGAATAATTGCATAAAAAAAGATTTTAAAAAAATGAGAGGCTCTATTATTGTATTTGTTACATTCTAAAAATGTTGCAGTTCTTCAAAATAGTAAATCTTAAAAAATATCGCCATAGTGGTCCTTTAAGTAAGTGGGCACCATTAACTCACAATTATTTAAATGAGGCATCAGATTTCTTGCTATAGTAATTTCTGCCCTTTATATCTCTTATAATTATTTTCTTTGGTATATCCTTAGCTGTCACACATTCTCTAAACGTATGGATTGTTGCTTTTGCTCGGTGCTACTTTTAGTATCAGCATGATGTCAGTCAAATTTATATTAGATGAAAACCTGAATTTTTCATATTAATTAAAGTTCAATGGATTCTTTATAAAAATAGATGAAAGGAGCAGCAATGACAGCAGAGCCATGTAGACTGAAATTTGTGCAGATTAGCTAAAGCTACTAAAAACTTCCATTTTAGCTTCTTTTAATGCTTCCAAATCTGAAGTGAATTGACAAACATTATTTTATTCTAAAATAAATATATAGGATGCATAAAAATACCAAAATGTGGTGATTTTGGAGAGGAGATTTCATAAAAGGGCAGTTATATGCATGTGAGAGCTGGACCATAAAGAAGGCTGAGCGCCGCAGAATAAGCGCCTTGTGGTGTTGGAGAAAACTACTTAGATTCCCTTGGACTGCAAGAAGATCCAATAAATCTATAGTACAGGGAATCAAGACAAACTGTTCACTGGAAGGTTTGATCAACAAATATTTTGGCCATATCATGAGAAGACAAATTTCCTTAGAGAAGACTGATGCTGGGAAAGCTTGAAGGCAGAAGAAGAAGGGAACGACAGAGGCTGAGGTGGATACATTTGGTCATTGCTTGATGGAGCTCAAAGGGACAGTAGCTGACAGATGTGCCTGGTATGCAAGGAGTATGCAAGGAGTGTCTGTAAGGGGTGGCATGTTTATGATCTTAAAATATGTAACAAAACATTGCCTACATGTTCATGCATATTAAACACTACCACATGACATAACTCAAGTCTTATAGGGAGGGTCAAAAATGTTATATTTTACATATACAGTGAGATTAAGGCTGGATGTGACGAGCAGAATTATGAAGTGGGAAGATGGACAGAGGAAATTTGTAGAGTGCACTGAACGTGTGGTAAGGGCAAGGGAGTACACCGACTAAGTGAAGAATATTTGTCTAAAGGCACTTCAGATGTAAATACAGTGATGATGATGATGATTCTCAGTATTGCTAGACATATAAGAAGGATTGGACCTTGGCAGTTTTTTACAGCCTTATTAAATTGTGATTCCTGTTGAATAGGGCTTTATTTATATAATGATTACATTATATAAATACATCCAGGGCTAGTATAAAGCTTTGTCAAGTGAATTTTTTGTGCCAAGAGGTTTTCAACTGACAAGAAGACGTCCTTTGAGATTAGAAGTAAAAAGAGTTAACCTTAAAGAAAGAAAATTGTTCTTCACAGTAAGGGTGGTTAATCTGTGGAATTCTCTATCAAAGGAGGTGGTGACAGCGGATTCGATAGATAACTTTAAAAAGGCATTGGATATATTCTTAAATAAAAAGGTCATTCAGGGTTCATATAGACAGTATTGATCCAGGGAGGAATCCAATCACCAGTGTCTGGGGTCAGGAAGGAATTTTATATTTTGTTTCCCCTTTTGAGACAATTAACAAAGATTCACTGTTTTTTTTTCTGTTTGCCTTATTCTGTATCCATTAACAGGAAGTCTCCAAATCCTTGGAGCTAATCTTGTCCCATGTGGTGATCACTATGCTATGCCAAAGAAAGTATATTTTGATTAAAGCAGTTATTTTTTTTTGATTTTTTGCATATGGAATTTTTTATAAAAATAGGTGAACTGACCAATAAAGTTATGCTCAGTTTGACTGCATGTATCCATGGTGTACTGTCATTCTTAAGGAAGGCTTTATTTTCTTGAGCTGAATCACTTGCTTGTATCCCGATACTCCAACTTGGTCCTATCTTGAAGTGACCTGTACCTGCTCCTGTGTTCTTATATCCTGATCCTGTTTTCCTTACCTGGAGAAGCAAGCTGGGCGCTGAGATTTCCAAACCCCTCATGGTCTCAAGGGTGGTCCTGTAAGCAAACGTTTGGGTGCACCTGATCCCCTTACCCTGGATCTTCCACTTGAAGTACATACATAATGTATGGCAGAATTGGAAAAAGTGCACCACAGTTTCTAGGATTGTATAGTCAATAGTCAAGATATTTTCTTTAAAAAAATTAGATTAACAACTAAGTTAAGAAACAGTTTTGCGAAGAATTAATTTTTCTGCTTCCTTTTTCCACAAGTTTTGTAAGGCTTTCAATTCTGTAACTTTTTAAACAACATAAGTTATAGCAGATTGAATTAAGGACGGTACATTTCTTTAGAGTGAGAAGGAGTTTCATAAGATTGGCATCAATTTCAAGCTGTTAAATAAGCAGAAACACAAACTCCACAAATAATAATATAGCATTTAGTCAGAATCAGTTCTTAACTTGCTTAAAAAAAAGAAATTCTGTAAAATCCAAATGCACAATACCTATTATGGGAAAGTTTCACCTACACAAGTTGATCTCATATGGGAGGATTCACTTATAAAAGTTGTAATATATGTTTAAAGTTTTAGCACTTGCCATTTATAGCTATTAGTCCTCTCTATGTTAGAATCAGCTACAGTTTGATTGGCTGCTGAACTGCCTCATTATGTTTCCACCCTATAAACTCATAAAGCTCAGTGTCCGTGATCTTAAAATGGCAGCTTCCGCTCGTCACAAATATGGTGGTCAAACTAAGAAAGTTTCATAACTTTTGCATAGATAACCATGGGTGTAGCAGCCAAAGAAAATCTCTGGGGGGGGGGGGGGGGGATACTGTGTATAGTAAAAAATACCACACAACTGCTTCTCTACACATAAACACACACATTGAAAAATCTGGGGGGATTTGTCCCTTTCGTCTCCCCCAGTTCCTACACCCATGTACCAATTTTCTCAAGGGGTGATCTTTACTAATCCAGAAATGTAATTTTAGGTGCAAGTTCCCCTTTAATGATGACGCGGAGACTGCACTGGCTCCCTGGATCAGCCCGCAGTGTCGCATGACCCAGCGGAGCCTGTAAGGCTGAACAGCCAATCGGAAGCGTCGGGGGCAGGACTTCCGCCGTATTCGCGTGTCTTCGATCAGTACGTCGCGGCCTCCAAGTGAAATCCCACCGTCCCACCCTAATTTGGTTGAATGTAAAAAAGCTGTTATTTTTATTCAAAAAAAAAAGAAAAAAAAGAAATAATAATATATATATTATAGATATATAATAAATATAAAAAAAAAAACAAAAAAAACATTTTATTCCATCCCGTTTAGATTGTGAGCTAGCAACCTTCCATATTGGTTTGCTGACCTTTAAATTAAACTGGAACTACCTCTAATGTATAGCTCAGGGTAAAATGTTTGTGTTTTATAAATATTCAATAATAATAATTATCAGCCTTATTAAATTGTGATTCGGCCAATTGAACAGGGCTCTATATAAGCACAGAGCATATTTTTTTTACAGAAGTTTTTAGTTAGTGAAGACTTTGCTTTTGGATAGAAGTTCACTAACTAAAAACTTCTGTAAAAAAATATGCTCTGTGCTTTTATAGAGCCCTATTCAATTGGCCGAATCGCAATTTAATAAGGCTGTATGTTTATACATTAGCTCACCAACTCTTTAGTGTAATATTCAAAGCAAAACCAGTTACTTTTATTCTTCCATGATTTCAATAAAATGATCAGGAATGGAAATTTTCATGGTCACGTTTAGGAAATTGAGAACACACCAAATACTTTAATTGCTCCACACAAACAATGATCACTTTATTATTTATCAAGTTGGTTTAGTAATTTGTTAATTGCATTACATCTTTTTTTCCATTGCACTGTACTATAGTATATATTACTCATTGCTTTTCAATTACTAATTAATTGTTTCAGCTACCAATTAACAGTAATTCTGGCACTGTTATTCTTGAAAGTAGGTCTTAAAAGTATTAAAAAGTGGAATTTAATTAATACATGTCTAAGAGCAATAAGGTTAATTGTACATATTGGAGCAGAATGCGTTTATTTATTTGTAAGTGAACTAATAATAAATTAAAATAGAAAAGTTTGAAGAATTTCGGTTCATTAGTAAAGATGAAGAGTAAATAATAAAGTTTGAATAAAAGAAGGCAAAGAAAGGAAGTACAGTGCCTTGCAAAAGTATTCACCCCCCTTGACTTTTTACCTATTTTTTTACATTGCAGCCTTAAGTTCAATGTTTTGTTAATCTGAATTTTATGTGATGGATTAGAACACAATAGTCTAAATTGGTGAATTGAAATGCAATGTGCGTATGTATTCACCCCATTTGTTATGAAGCGCATAAAAAGCTCTGGTGCAACCAATATACTTCAGAAGTCACATAATTAGCGAAATGGTGTCCACCTGTATGCAATCTAAGTGTCACATGATCTGTCATTACATATACACACCTTTGTTGAAAGGCACCAGAGGCTGAAACACCTAAGCAAGAGGCACCAAGAGGCAGCATCTCAATTTACCCCCGCCATGTCTCCCCTGCCTGCACATTTTCTGAACAGCTTCGATGAATGTAAGTAGTCTGATGGGTCTGACTGATAGTGATAGATCTGACTGATCGGGCCCATGAAGGCCTGGCCTTGGGGGACATGAAGGCTTAGCCTGGGGGGACATGGCATCATGGGCTGGAGGCCATAAATGTCGCAACGCAAATAACACGGCACACACATTACGACACTCGCAAACACCATACCACACACGTTCACACACATTACGGCCTTGCAACACTCGGACGCAACTCGCGAACATTACAAAATTAAAAACACAATACATACACACAGCACATACATAAAAAACTTACCTCCAGCAACAGGGAGCATCCAGGACCTCAAAAATGCAACTTACACCTTCGTTTCAATAAAAATAAAAGAGTTTGGACAAAAAAAAAATTGATATGCGAGAGAAAAAATGGCCGCCGAACAAAACGAAAACTAGGCTACAGCACTCTCAACACGTAAAACACCACAACACACTCGCAAAACAACACACGAAACTCGAAAAACACCACGAAGCACCGACGGATAATCCGCAAACCCGCATAACACAGATAACCCGCCATTTTACGCCAATGCGGAAGTACACCACTACGCTAACGGTTTCGTCTCGCGCACGCACACTCTTACACTGCACACATTCATCACGCTTACACAGCAGCTACACGCCACTAATGCTGCAGCAATATGAAAACAGATTGTCAGCTCTTCAACACAATGCTTCAAAATTCATTTATTCATCTACTATATATTTTAGTATTACACACCAAACAGCATTAGCTACCTTACGATTTGATTGCCGTCATTTTTTGACGGGCAATTTGCTAGTATATATATAATATATATATACTGTATATAAATATTGCATATATATTTCATGAACATAATTAAGATTGAGTTTATTTATACCACATTTTTAATCTGACCAAGACATCACTTAAATTCATACATCATCAAATTAAAGGCATTCAAGGCAATTTTGTTTTTTGTTCTATAAAAATGTTTTTATGTATGATTACTGTTCAGTGCAATTGTCATAAAAAATTCTGCATCACTTACCTCTAAGCAGAACATATGATTCCCAGTTTCTGAAGCCTCCCATGTTTTCCTGTTTCTGCTCATGCTGCCATGGTGCACATCTGTGACTTAAGGCCATGCCCACAGAGAGGGGCTTCACACTACCAGTTTCTCATATAGCTCTGCAGACAGTGACATGCTTTGTGTCTAAGAATCATGAAACTGTAGTGTGAAGGACCCTCGTATAGCTGCGACCTTGCCTCAGTTGTGAAACATGACACCTAAAAATTAGAGAAAACAGGAAGACAGTGGGATGTTCCAGAAGATGAAAAACCAGCTTCAGCACTTATTTTTAGCTCAGAGCCTGAATGTTGCTTAATAGAGAAAAAGAGAAGAAGGATGCTCAAGGGAAAAATGTATAGAACTTTTGTACATGCAACTTACTCCTTATTATGGTAGTACAGAAGACCTACCCTACCAGGAGACCTACCCACAGACAGCACTATTTCAATATTAATGGATCTCATCAGGGTGAAGCTGGTTCCTGGTTTGTGCAGTGGATTTTTGTAGAGACGTAGTTCAACAATCTTTAAACTTATGGTGGGCTGAAGAGTGATAGAAGCCTCCACCGTACAGAGTGCAGTAGAAAATGAATAGTACATTTCTGATTTAAATTGAATGTCTAAAAAACACGTTAATATAATAGCCCAACACTGATGAGAGAAATTAAGATCAAAACAGTGCTGTCTGTGGGAAGGTCTCCTGATTTGTGCATAATCCATCCTATGCTATGCTTAAAAGTGTGTAATACACTGTGCATATGCCTAAAAGGAGCCATGTATATAATGTTTTTTAGATTAATAGAGTGAGAGTGCATTGCAGTCTCATTTGTATATTCCTACCCAGTTTCCCAGAGTGCAGTAAATGCATTTTTTCGACATTCAAATAGTATCACAAATGTATTATTAATGTACTGTACTACTGTACTCTGTATGGTGGAGGGCTTCTATCACTCTTCAGCCCAACATCAGATTAATGATTGTTATAGTGAACTACTCTCTATACAAATCTACCACACAAACTAGGAACCAGCCCCACCCTGATGAGATCCATTAAGATAGAAACAGTGCGGTCTGTGAGGAGGTCTCCTGGTTTGTGCATAATCCATCCTGTCTTATGCTTAAAGCTATGTAACAGTGAGCATATGTTTAAAATGATCTAACTGTATGCATATAATGGTTTTTGGATTCATAGACTTAGAGTGCATTGCAGTCTCCTTTGTATGTCTCCACCTACTTTCCCAGAGAGCAGTGCAACAACTGTATTTCTGAGAAACTTGAGCAGGGAATAAGTTTATTAAACAATTTTTTTAGACATTCAAATTAAATCATAAATGTACTATCCATTTTTATATATATATATATATATATATATATATATATATATATGTATATATACATATACATATATAAATACAATGTATTATGATACAATGGTCCTTTAAGTTGGTGCATTCAATTGGTGCTCCAGTATATAGTTACTTCAAGTGGCTATCCTCTATAGTCTTTATAATTTATTTTTCTCCTGACACACTGGTTTAACACAAAAAAACATAAAGAAGAAACATAAAAAATATTTCAGTTTTATAACTCTCAAAGAGATTTCCAGACTTTTCACCTCTATTTAGTCCAAAGCTTATGGAAAGCTAATTCAAATCTATTAATAGAAGTTATCATTGTATGTCTCTCATTATTGTGTACTTTTTATCTGTAGTATCCCAGAACTACATTGTCTACACTGCCGAGATCACTGGTTAACTTGAAAATTGCTCAGTCCTGAAGACGATCTTAAAGCCATGGAATGTCTTTGTGGTCCATTTAGATAATTTTTCTGTTGGCTGTTAATGGCTATCAATTTCTAATGTATCCGCTTTGTTGTAGTATAAACCAAAAAATGGTATATTTAATCTATTCTCTACTACTTTTTTTTTATACATTTTATTCATTATCTTTCAATATTTTATGTAATCCCAGTTGTTCTGCTGACCTACTGAATAAAGATCACTGGTGGTCATGAGATCTTGGTTTGTTAATCTTTCCTCTGGATTTTTGCCTCCTCTATACTGATATCCATCTAATACCTTATCTTGCTGTCAATAAAGCTGGCATACTAAATTCTCACAAAGCTGCTTCAAACAACTATGCGTAAAAGTTGCACAATCCCAGAGTGGCAGATTCCATTACGTGAGTCATTTCAATCTAATTGTACCTATTACATGCTTGATTAGGGGCATTAAGCAAAGTCAAAGTTACAAAGTTAAAACATAATTGCAAAAAAAAATCATATTGCTGAATTATTACATTGTATAAGCCCTTTTTACATTTTAAACAAGTACTTGAATTTTCCCTGTATGATGATTGTTAAAAAATGACATTTAAATTACAACCTAATGGAAATTCTTGCATTTTACAATTAATACCGTATTGAACTACCAGATTTCCAACATTCCTTACATTTTTTTCTTAATCAACATTGGCAAAAATGGCAGCTGCCTCTTTTTCTAAAGGCTTTCACATGAAACTCGTCTGGCATGAAATGAATGGTCATTAGGAACATAAATAGTTATAATCAATAAACACTTTACAAGTAATTATCTCCAGAGAAACCTTTTACCTGCCTTTTGTGCTTTTAATCATAAAGTGGTGGAATTTTTTAAACAGGATTTAGCAATTGCAATAATTAGTACATTACAACTGATCAGCACATACTTTTTTTTAACTTTATATGAAGAACTGTAACATCATCAGTCTTTATTTATAGAGGCCTATAATGTATTCTGAATTTCTTTGCAAGGAAGTATACATAATGTAGAATAGGACACACATGACATAACTATAGATACTTGTATAGAAGGAGATGAAGGCTATTGTCAGGAATCTACCTGATGTTTCCTTATCATGGGACTTCTACTGACTATGCAGCCATAATAAACTGTATCATGAGAGAAACTTCCATTAGAAGTGCATTTACACACAGAAGGAGTTCTGGATTGGCACCCAGGCTTTCTAATCTTTCCGTGCAGCCTGCTTGACCATAGTTTCTTCTCATTAATGTTTGCTGGATTCCTGTTGCCATGCTCCATAGTCTGTATATCCTGCTACAGAACTGAGCGCCTTTCAAGTGCATATTTCCTTGCTCTGTGAGACAATAAGTGCATGTTGTTGCCTCTATTTCAGTTCTGTCTTTTCATACCTGAATCCTTCAAGTGTGCCATCAGCCAGTCCTTAATTATATTGAGACTCAGTTATGTTTCAGTTAGGTGAACTAACCCTGTACTACATCTGTCTGTGTCAATTCCTGACCTGTACTGCCACACATGAAAAATCTCAAGCTTTCAAGTAACCTGATCCAAGAAAATCTAATAGATCCTGATTTTCCCAGTTTGGTTCCAGGCTCCAGGCCAAAGGCCAGTCATACTATCTATGTCACTGCCCTGTGGCGTTGTTACCAGTGTGGTGGCTTGCAGCCAGACTATTGAAGACAGAGCTCTTCTTCCCCACAAAATAGTCTAGGTAAGATTTTTAGTAAGAAAAAGAACGATTCTAAATCATGTTTTATTCAAATCACCACAACTCCCCAAGAACAGATCCTGCCTTCTGTTCCCTGTCTGCTGCTGACAACTTCTGTTGTCAATTTATTTTGCTGCAATAGTCATCTGCTGCATTGTCAGTCTGCTTTTGAGACTGCCTGTCACTTAGATGCCTAGATGATTCTGCTTCTTGCTCCAGCACATGGACTGATTCAAGTACTGGGCTTATTATTTAAAGTTATTTATACCAAGCTTTGTCTATTATAGTTTTGTAATTATTTAATGAATTCTTAAAGCAATCTCACTCCTGAAGGGTTTGAATTTCAGTTCCACATAACAAGTTCCTGACACCACAAATATAAATTGTATCTATTTATACATGTTTGTTACTTATAGATGGATTAAAACATACTCTCCATGTTTGACTTTGCTCACTTTGTTAAGTAAATAATTTGGTTCTCATTTAAGTTTCACTTTTTTATTAAAACAAAAAAAAAAACTTGATGGGGTCAATTTTTTTTCTAGTTAACATGATCTGTTTTGGTAGTGTCTAGTCCCTGATGGCATGTCAGTGTTTTATGTTAATAATATTGTTAGTTTTCATAATTGTTTTAAATGCTATGATATTTTGCGTGTACCTTAGATATTATGATTCTATCAGGAGCATCAAGGATCTCTTATATTTCTTATTTTAGAATATAGATTGCACTTTCTTTGGATGTCATACTACATTAAAAGAAAATAAATGACATTAATATTTGCTATTATGCCATATGCCTCTCGGATCAGTTTCTTTCTTGCTTAGTGTGATGTGACCGCAACTATTGTTCCCTCTCTCTGTACTGTGTGGCCAAATGTTTATTTCCTGTTTTCCCAGGATATATATATATATATATATATATATATATATATATATATATATATATATATATACATATATATATATATATATATATATATATATATATATATATATATATATACATATATATATATATATATATATATATATATATGTATATATATATATATATATATATATATATATATATATATATATCTGTGTGTGAGAAAATAAAGGAGGTTTTTTTTTTATTCCCAACTGTATATAATCCTGTATGGGGAGATTGGGATTATGAGACTGTCCAGTGCTTCTCTTGGATATTTTACAGTCTACCAGCGGAGATATTGAGTGTAATATTGCATCCCTGCTACACTCAGTCATCAAGTTTGGAGGGATGGACTGATCTAGGCAAGGTCTGGGTAATGATGAATTCCTTCAATTTCTAAATGATGGTCATCGACTGTGCTCCATGGGATACATAAAGCCTTTGGTATCTTTTTATGCCCATCTACTGCCTTATGTATTTCCACAGCTTGATCTGAAAGTTCTTTAGAAATCACCTTGCTGCCTTTTTGACACAAAAGGAGTTGACCAAGTCCTTGAGCAAACAATCAGACATTATAATTATTTCATACAAAGCCCATTGCAAGACTGAGAGAGCTCAAGCTTACAGACTAAAGGATAGAAGTAAAACAAAAGGTAGAGGAAATAAAAGGGAAAGGCAGAGAACCAAGGGTTTAGTCAGATAGCTAGGGAGCCTAGGCACATCTGGGAGTCATGTATAAGAATGTGATCTGTGTTAGGAGAAAAAAGTCCACATTTCTTCTTATTATAGAATGTGTCAGTTAAAGTAAGATTCATTGTAAGTAGAAGGAAGTGTGAGTGAAATTTGAGATAACTTGAATATAAAAAGGAAATGTTTGCAATGAGAGCAGAGGATTAGTTAGTGATTATCTGCCCTATTTAATTGGGGCTACATTTTAAAACTTAACTTGTAACTCCATATTTACGGGTTACGTCTATTAAATTAGCTCTGTTACGTAGCTTGCAGAGGAGTTGAGTGTTAACAAGCAGGGCGACCGAGAATAGGCTACGTGCGGAGCAATGTTGAACTTTGCAGCTGTAAATCCTTTGTCCGTCAAGCCCATAACCGCTACCTTTTCAATTTAGCTATTAAATTGCAACGTGGTCACTCGCGAGCAAGCATGTAACATGCAAATGGAGCCCAAAAGCCAATGTGTGCTCGAGAGGACACGCAAGTGGGGTAAAGTCCAAATTGTAAATCAGATAAAAACACACTACTGTACTAATATTGAAAGGGAAAGTGATCTTAGAAATAATAGCACAACATTCTCAAGCCCGCAAATCGTCTCAGAAAAATAGTTGATTTCATGTATGTTTTTTGTGTTATATCGATACCAGCAATCAATGTGTTAACACATATACTGTAACTCGCATGTAATAGAATATCATATTTGCGGGCTTTTTTTTATATTGCATTATAACTGGAATGTGGGTTCACTCGTAGCTCTTAATTGAACCCCGTAAGACTTTGAAATCCATCCTCCATTTTCTAGTGATGCAATGATGACGATCTCTGTTGGTTCCATCTGAACCCGTAACTACGTGCTTGCTTAATGGTTTGCGTTCTAGCCCTAAACTCCGACGGCTGAGAACTGGTTTACGATTTTGCGTCTCTTACTCGTAATTCGCATCACTCCTAATTTAATAGCAACATAAAACTGACAAATTTCAAGCATGCAGACATTATGAGAACTTAAGTGGCTCCAATTTATTAGGGTTTGTGCGTGCTGCAGCTGTGAGAAATATAACTGAAACACTCCTCATTCCTTCTCAGTACCATAAGTTGAAGGCAACAGATGGTGGAGTGTTTGTGATCCCTGGATCACAAAGTTTAGTGTAAATAAGGCGGTACATTTTGAAAAGAAGAGAAAAAAGACATACAATTAGGAGCACTTCCTTGTATTATTATCAACTGGGAATTAATATTAAAACTTAACTTTTAATAGTAAACTATATATATATATATATATTTTTTTTTTTATTACAATAATCAATCCAATAGTAGCTCAAACATGGAGAACAATAAAAAAAAACATTTTGGGGATATGCCACAATTACATATAAAATAGGTAGTTTCATTAATATATCATTCACAGTTTCTTAGTAATAAGAGGAATGGACATAATCTAAATAGTTATGTAGGTATATTGTATTGTATGAAGCATCAATTTAGCAATTGTACATACTGAGTAGAGAGGGCTTTCTAATGTAGCCAGTCCAAAATTATGCAGTACATGTAGCACCTCCTGTAATTATTTTCCCTCTATATCCCAGTTCAATACATGTAATTATCTAATTGTAATGAAATGAGCATTACACTTTTATATAGGGTGTGTCCTCTATCATCCCTTGCTAAGTAAATAAACTGAAATAACTGGATTAAAATAATTCTGGTTAATTACATGCTGATAGTACCCATGACAAGTGGAACTACCTTTCCACAGCATATAAGGTAGAGAGTATATGGATTATTTATATTTAAAAAAAAAATACAAAAAAGATGAGTTTACTATTAAAAGTAAAGTTTTAATATTAGTATCCAGTAATAAATTGTATGTCCTTTTCTCTCATTTGCTTATATCTATGAATATCATACAAGCAGTGCTGGCTTTGGAGACACTAGGCAGTGAAGTGGAGGAGCCCCTTCATTTGTGCATACATGTCTTGCTGTGTGAGCAAATCACAGACATTTCCCCATAAAAGCCATTTTTATAACATAGCTACTCATACACACACCGAACAATTACTTATTTATTAAATGCATTTGATGGTGGGACAAATTATTTATATTTCTCTATGGTCACTTTATGATCCTTTATATCTTTAACTATGAGAGTTAAAGGGCCACTACCCAATGAACACAGATTTTTTATTTTTTTTAAAGAGTCTAAGTAAGTAAGCAGGGGAAAAAAAATCATACAGTTAGTTTTTAAAAAGAAAAAATAAATAATTCTTGAAAATTAGTGACACATAGATGGAAGGTGTGTGTGTGTGTATGTGTGGGAGGGGGAGTTAATATTTCCGGAGAGATATGGTTGCATTGCCTGAAGCCAGATGCTTTCTGTTCCCTCCTTCCTCAACCCTCCCTCTATTGAAAACACATGATTAATCAGTGAGTGTGTGATCAGGATGTGTCTCACCAGCTGCCTGCCCTTTCTTACAATACATCAGTTATGATTTTTTGTAATTTACACTTATTAAGCATATGTTGTGGTGCAATATATCTGAAGGTGGGCAGTCAACCAGACACATCATGATCACTTAGTCCACACAGACATAGACACACATATAGAGAAACACAGACAGGCACACACACAGACAGACACAATGCAATAGATACATTACAAACAAGTGGATTAATAAATGAATAACATGATCAGTGGCAGACAACACTGCTTTAATTTGCAGGATACCTGCCAGTTAGCCAGGGTACTGAGACAGGGAAGTTTTGTGACGAGTTGGACATGATGTGGAGGTGCAGACCAGGGATATGGTGATATACACACACCTCATGCTTGATGTCATTGAGCACAAGGTACTGGACTGAGACTGATCCATTTTGAATAGTAAAACAGCTATGCTATATGATATATATATATATATATATACAGTATATACTGTATATATATATATATATATATATACACATATATACACACACACATATACATACATACATACAAGTATCAAGGTATATGACACAGAATTACATTATATAGTATGTGGGTGATGAAACTCCAGTAATATCTATCTATCTATCTATCTATCTATCTATCTATCTATCTATCTATCTATCTATAAGATTTTCTCTTAAACTCACCATTTCCAAGCAGTAATAGTCTGACAGCTACTTCCTCTTACTTTAACTCTGTGAACTGCAGTATTTCATTTTGATAGGCTAGAAACAATTTTTAGGGTTCTTAAGCTAAAAAAGGGTGCCCTTCAAAGGGAGGCGTCCATAGGCGGCTACGTTGTTGGCCTAATGGGTAATCTGGCTATGCATACAATAATCAATCCATTTTGGGGTTCTTTCTGGAGAGCGCACATATACTTTTTCCCCTTAATCCAGTAAATTAGTAACGCAACCATTTCCTCTACCATTTTCCCCTACACTATTTGAGCTGTTTCTTCCTCCTTTAACCTTTAACATACATAATCTCGCTCAATCTTCTTCTGGGGGCTATGTTGGCAATTTCGGAGACAGGCAAATAGACAGTAGTTGACATCACAAGACACCTGCACTCCATTCTAAAGTAAATAGGAATCTTGGTCATTCACAATCCGTATAATTTCTACCCTATGTGTGACAATTAAAGTGAGAATTTTTAACCTTTCCCCGGCGAAATTCAATTGAGGTTACAATCCAAATACATATGGGGCAGTCACGGAGAAATAATACAAAACTAGAAACTTTATCAATATGGAAGATGATAAGCATGCTGACCGCCATTCTTTAGAGCAGTGCTCCTCATCTCCAGCCCTCAGGGCACATCAACAGTTCACATTTTAGGTATGTCCCTGCTTGATCACAGGTGAGCTAATCAGAATTACTGAGCCTCTGATTAGCTCACCTGTGCTCAAGCAGGGATATACCTAAAATTTGAACTGTTGATATGCCCTGAGGGCTGGAGTTGAGGAGCACTAGTTTAGAGGACCCCATACCCATGTATCTCACATCCCTCATGATTGAGCCCCAAGTCTGCAAGCTCCCAGTCTCTGAAGTCTGCAAGCTATCTCGCCCTAAAGCCTGAACATTGCCTGACTCATTTTTGTCAAGTACTTTACATGTAGAGATTTGCTAAATATTGTAAAGAAATTACCATCAGCACTTCAGGTGAGTATAATTAATAAAAGTTTCCAGCTAACAGGAACACAGTTATGTTCTAAAAGTGTTTAGAAAAAAAACAGTGTTTGATTATGTGTAGATAATCTTAATTGACAAATTATTTAAAAAATAGTGTGTGGTAGGGTTCACATTGAGGGGA
Organism: Discoglossus pictus; assembly: GCA_027410445.1. Classification (NCBI taxonomy): domain Eukaryota; kingdom Metazoa; phylum Chordata; class Amphibia; order Anura; family Alytidae; genus Discoglossus; species Discoglossus pictus. The sequence goes on from CM050167.1 coordinate 385,652,113, forward strand.
TTTTTCAGTGAACTGCAGTTAGCTATTTAGAGAAAAAACAATAAAGCATAATTTAGACCATGCACAAATGCCTTAATTATACAGCCCACTAAGTGTGATACTTAACAATATGGGTTTTTTAATTATAATTTTACTTAATTAAACAACATCGGTGCTGGAGGGCCTTCAAAAGAGAGCAAGCAGAAGAGGTTCAAATTGTATAAAGATTGCTTCAAATACTTTTGTTCAGATTTAACTACTTGAGGTTTTACAGAGTTTTTCAGCTTCTTACATATAGATAAATATTAGTATTTTTTATATGAACTAAAGGATGAAGTATTGGAGAATTATTGTCTATGTTATATATGACCCACTCTTTTATTACTGACCCAAAACAAGTCTGAAATAATTTAGACTGTTACATATTGTCAGTAAAATGTATCTTGCGTTTAACACTGCTGAATGGCGTATTGTTTTTTTATCATATTGCTATTGCCTGAATAGAGCTTCAAGTCACAGCTGATGATAAAGCCTCTTCTAACTGGTTGACAGCATTTTTAAAGCATTAATATTATCCAAATGGGCTATCTGAGTTGTAACTGACATATTGTAAGTTATCTAAATTATATTAATGTGGTATTAATACTCTGTGTGAACTTTCAAACCATCCTCTGCTAGTTAATATGGATCTTTTAGACCAGTTTTTAGACCACCAATGGATTGCCCAATATGTCCCCATACTCCCTTCACCAGACTGTCAAGATCATCACGCTACGGAATATGTTGGCGCGTTATAAATAAACGATAATAATAATAATAATCATCATCATCACCAGTCCCATTAGGTGCCAGGATGTCAGTAGGTTTTTAAATCATAAGGACAATTAGAAGTAGAGACACTGCACAGCGGAAATATGAAGGCACCCATTAGGCCAACTAGGCAGCTGCCTAGGGGAACTTCCCTGTGAAGGGCGCCACTTAAAAAAAAAAGCTTCATGGCTTAAAAAAAACATGAAATGTTGCAGTTCAAAGATTGGCTACTAGGGGGTAACCACCTAGAACAAGAGAGTTACAACAGGAAACGGAACTTACACGTAGGGAAAAGACAAAAATGGGTCCGTGCATAACTTGCATATTCACTCAAAGGGGCTCCTCCACTTCACTGCCTAGGGGCTCCAAAAAGGTAGATCTGGCCCTGCTCACATGTAACAAAAAGAAAGGTGTGAGTAAAGGCTTGGTGGAGGGACCAATCCAACCAAGAGAAGTAACGAACAGTGAGTTTATGTTACCAACTTATGGTAGTTTTATTATAAATGACACTACTGTACAACAATATGATCATATTGCATCATATGTATAGTGTTACAAAATATAAGTAATTAACAGTAATTACAACATTTACAAGCAATTACAGTAACAGTCATGACAACATACCAGCAAATAACATTCTGGTAATTAACAGTATCAGCACTATTAGTCTTCCTCATTACTCCCCTTATCATACCGTGCCGGTAATGCAATGTTATCGATGGTGCACTAGACTCAATGTTTTAACCCCGAAAAAAAAAAAGGGGGTTAAAACATCGAATCTAGTGCGCCATCGATTCTAATGCACACTCCAAATTTGGGACCCAATTTTTCACAAAAAAGGTGCGCATTAGATTAGAGTAAGTATGGTATATGTATATATATATTTATATAAAGCATATCCTTCATTAAATGGTAAAGTAACCCTCTTGGCAATACAAACCAAATGAGCATCAACACACGATATCCTATCATAAGTAGTAGAGATAGACTCTGAAAAAGGATAGCTTGCAGAGGCTAGCCATGATAGATGTTATCGATGGTGCACTAGACACAATGTTTTAACCCTGAAAAAAAAAGGGGTTAAAACATTGAATCTAGTGCGCCATCGATTCTAATGCACACTCCAAATTTGGGACCCAATTTTTCTAAAAAAAGTAGCGCATTAGATTAGAGTAAATATGAGTATATGTATTTATATATATATATATATATATATATATATATATATATATCTTTGCCATTAACAGTCAAGGAGATTTGAGGGTTAATTGACACGTCCCTGTGAAGGGTTCCAGACTGTATCTCTTAGAATTCTGTATTCTCTTAGAATTCTGAGCGGGAAATAACTTATTTTAGACGTTCAAAGGTGAAAAAAAAAATTACCATTTATTTACTGTAAATATATACATATGTAGATAGACAGACAGATAGACAGGTAGATAGATAGATAGATAGATAGATAGATAGATAGATAGATAGATAGAAATAGCCTCACAAAAGTAAGTAGCATTGTTTTTTTGTCATCTTTCAGGGACATAGTTATATGCTCTATAATTGAACAATAACAGCAATAACAGTAGCTTTCTCCACAAATGATAATAATGCAGTAGAAAAAAAAACAAGTCTTTAAATAAACATGTTGATGCGCTAATTGCACATAAAGATGACATTCTGAAAGGAAAAGTGAGGCTCTGCACAACTGAAAACAAAGCACTATGTAACGACGATTGGCTTTTTGTTCGCTTTCTTAATAATACAGAACAAAACAATTACTCACAACTTCTAGGAAGACAGATATCTAATTTAGTCTCATCTGAAATCAGCCTCATTGCATATTCAGAGAGTCCAATTTATAGGGAATATATTTCTGGCAACACTAAATATTTTTTTAAATGCACCAATGTTGGAAATAATAACCTGTTTTTTTCCATATCCATCGATTTTAACAGATAATTATGCTTGGAATCCACATTCAATGTACCCTGTGGTGATGCATTTTACATGTGTGACTACTAATGTGGGAGCTGGTTTCATTGTCAATAAATATTCTATATACTTCTTTGTCAGGAATGGACTAACAATGATATGTCACCTATTTATAATCATGGAAAATATGATACTGGGTATTGTGCTAATATATTTTAATAAAGAAGGAAAGGTCAGAGCCACCATCTGTAGCACAATGCATACACCGGACTTCACCCAAGCTAAGTAGGCCATTGCAGATTTATTAACATATTTGGAACTAGTTAACTTAAAATTGGTGTATTCTTCCATTAATTCTGCCTTTTGTAAGCGGAGCACCATATGGTACTACAAGTAGGTCAATTAAGAAAGTCAGTCAATTAAGAAAGTGCTGATAATGTAAACTGGGACATTATTGGTTAAATACATAGTAATATATCTGATTTATTATTATTATTATTATTATTATTAACATTATTATTATTAATAATAATAATAACAATAATAATAATAATAATATATATTTTTTTTTTATCGCAACTCCCTGGACAGATGAACATTGTGTGCATGTATTTGCTGTTCTGTTTTATTGGTTGAAATGTATTTGCTGTTATGGAATTACTGTTTGAAATGTGGGTGATATAATGTGGCATAATACTTTGGGTTTAATACCACTTTAAGGGCGACCAGGAAGGCCTTCTGATAGCCAAGCGTGATATGCAATTCATTTCCAGCCCTCACGCTGGACTAGATGCTGGCTGAGATTGAATTGGTGATTGCGGCAAATAGTGGTTCCATAGACTTCAATGGGGAACTTGAGAGCATGAATTCAGGTTTCAAGTATAATTATAATAATAAGCCTGTCGACATGAAATAGAGGTTAAGTGGTGTCAAGTGTTTGTGTTGATACCCCTTTGATTCTTTGTTTCATGGTTTACCACCAACTGAGATATACTTGACTTTACTCATTGTTCATAACTCCCATTGAATCCAATAAGTGCCTAAATGTCTAAAAATATGTGGAAGCCCTGGGCAGTCCCCAAGAGTGAGTATCACCTGGTCTCCTACCTTGATTAGTAGCTAGGTCCCCTTCAACCCCTGAACAAGTTTGAATCCAAGGGAGAATCAGTGCAGGTTTGGATACGCATAGCAACCTGACTCACTCCATTGTCTGGAGAACCACATGGCGCTGCCTTCATATGATAACATCCTGAGGGGTTACTCAAGCATAGTACTTTTACCCACTTATGTCCACTGGGTCTCCCATATAGGAGGAGCCCCAACCCGGTTATTAAGACCCAGTAACCAGTTGACCGCAAGTCTTCCCACAAGCTTACATAGACATCTGCCCCCTCAGGATTACTGTCTGTGGCACTTAATGGGCTAATTACCCACCACAATGCTATAGAAGAAAGAATAGCCACATGGTCAACTCTGTTAGACTTTCGGACACCTAGCCCAGGGGTGGAGTTAATAGGCCACATGTGATCCTAATAACATGACTCCCACTTGGGACAGTTACTATACCTCTGTGATTTGTTTGCCTAATGATTGGTTACTGTAATGGATAAGTATGTTGTGTTTTATCAATAGTGGGTGCTCTGTTTGTAATTCACATAAACAACTTGTGTATTTCATTCTGATAGAAAAGCTGGTCATTATTTTGGTAATTATCCTTGCGGCCTCTGATGCTTGTATCCAACGTACAACCAGTAACCTGTCCTGACTCCTGTCTGGTAACCACTACATAAGTTACAGTCGGTAACTTGTCCTAACTTGTCCTAGCTCTGGTTCATATACTGTTACCGGGGATACAAATGAACCTCCAACCTGCTGGGTAGAATCGGTCTAGTGACCCATTCAAGCCCAACCAAGTATTTGGTGATTTGTTTATTATTATTATTATTATTATTATTATTATTATTATTATCTGAGAATATTAATATAGGGATATAGAGCTACAGCTATTTTGTCTTCAATTATACTAGACACTACATACCACCATGTAACATACAGAATGCCTATGAAATGGAAAAAAAAATACTATTAGAAATGTTAAACTTAGTAAATAATTAAAAGTTTAATAACTGAAAAAGTGTGTTTTCATTCTCATATAATTTACCGACAATTGTAATAACATTCAGAAGTAATGTAGCTCTTAAGGTCACTGAATTAAATAGCACATGATCCAATATTCATACTAGGGATCTTTCAAACTGAGCTCAACCTGAGACACTTGTATTCCTATATACTGTATTAAGGTATTTGAGAGTAAGAAGTAGAAGGTTCATACAAGGAATAGGAAGTATAGGAGTTCTTGAAATACATAGTTATATTAATATCATAGACTTGCTCACATTATTCCCTGAAGATGAATCATAATAAGCAAAGTCTGAAAGTTTCCATATCTGCTAATCTTATCCTTCTCATTTAGTGGCTAAAGAAAAAACATTAGAACTTATCAAGGTGGTACCCCACTTAAAGTAGTAAGAAGGAGACTGGCGCCATGCATTGACAGTTTAAATTGTTACATACCTTGGCTAAAAGCGAGAAGGAAATAATTTTTTCCCTATTTTTGGAAACAGATTATCTTATTTTAATTTTAACAAATGGAATTAGTGACAGGATTTGGCTGCACCTTCTGCATAAACCATGCTTGGAGTATGGATCCCTTCTAATTAATCAATGCCTATGTATCAATAGAAATGAACAGTTGACTAAATTAATGATCTCTAGAAAAAAAGGCTAATTCACCATTAGAGAGATAAACAACAATTTTTACACTATGGGCCTCACACTGCGGGCCTCATTCATTTGAGAAATTGTAGCTTACGGGAGCCTGTAATGTAGCCCGTAAACTAATTTGCTATTCAATCAGTGTCCAATAATCTACGGGTTACAGGCTGCAAATCCCTGCTGTTGTTACAACCGTAACTTACAACCCCATCTAAGCCTTTGATCTTTCACGTCCGCAAGAGTTATGATCGTTAAAATCGCAAAACGCTATTCAATTGCTATAATTCCACAAGCCCGCAAATTTTTTCACACGTGTAAACGGCAAATGTAGAAGAAAATCCTATGGGTACCAGATAGGACCCACAAAGGGGTTAAAGACATGTCCGTAGCACTGTAAATGCAAATAAAAAATCAATACTGCACTGTACATGACGGGGGATGATAGACATTAGAATTAATTGCACAAGCATCTCAAGTTCGCAAATCTGCAGTAGGAAATGTTTTAATATGTGTCATTTCAGAGATATATTGACCTCGGGAATCAATGAGTTTATACATATCAGGCCACCCACATGGACTAGAACAGTATTGGCATTCATTTTTAGTATTTTGTACATTGCGAGTCTGATCGCATATCAGACTTCAAAATGCTAATTGATTGACATGTAACCTCCATGTTTTACTGCCGTAATGATGACGGCCTCATTTTCTGTTGTCTGTTTCCAAATCGGGAGTTACGGCCTTGCTTTATTGATCTGGATCAAGCTCTAAAATGCTACATACGACTGCATGGTTTACGGTTTCGGCTTTCGGACCACAAGTTTCGGCCTAATTCAATTGAATCGCTGCGTAATTGCAAAGTTTAAGCCTGCAGACATACAGCCTGTAGCCCGCAAGCTAAGACCTTCCAATTGAATGAGGCCCCAAGTCTCTCAACCTGATTTTTTCCACTAGAGAATACAGGATATAACTATTTGTATTTATTTATTCATCCAGGAAAACAACTGTTGCCAGAAAAATGTAATATTTCCATGTGCATCATGATAAGCTCTGTTGGAAAGTCCCCACTTATGGTTAATAGTGTATCATAAAAAGACATATCAGGCATACCGCTGGATGTTTAATGTCAGACAATATTACCTGTTAAAGTGCCTTAAAGTGGGCATGCTGTTATTTCTTTAACCAGCAAGAATGAGCCATCAGTCTGACAAAGAAAGAAGAGGCATAAGACAAGGAAATGAACTAGTGAGCACAAAGCATCCCGTGCCCTGTGGTGCTCGGGCTCACATATCAGCACTGCAAGTGGAGATAATAACACAATCAGGGCACAAAAGGCCTAAAACGGCAGCAAAACTCTCTGACACGAAGGGTAATGAGATGTGAGCTGAAAACTTTTCTGAAAGATGCAGTTGGCAGTGTGTCACATTTGACAAATGACTTCTGTACAACTTGGGAGAAAGAACATATAATATCTGTAAATGCGGCTTTTTAAATATTTCACAGATAAAAGAAAATCTCTCGAACACTAATTTAATCTTTCACGGAGTATACTGTAATCCCATTTGTGACTGTATACTAAAAATAAGCCACAATACACAATGTTTATTCTTAGTTATTGCTTAAATGCTCTCTGTAACAATCTCTACATTACTGCTACTTGAAAGCTCTGCCATATTCCAATTGGGTAAATAGAATACCCTGTGCAATCAGTCTCCTCAACTCAAGAAGTTGCTCACCAGAAACCAAACCAGTAAATCGCACATACACATAATTGCATATAATAGGTCATATATTACAGGGTGTATTATTTTGTTTTCCATTTTAAAACATTTTGTCCTCCATTCAATTGAGCAAATTGTAGTTACAAGAGCCCGTAATGGAGCCCATAAAATAATTCCCTATTCAATTGGCGTCTATTAGCTACTCGCAATCGGTTTGCAGGTTAGAAGCTCAAAATCCCTGCGGTTGTCAAAAACGTAACTCTGACCCATGTAAGCCTTTGATCTTTCAAGAGCGCAAATGTTACAAATCGCTATTCAGTTGCTACAATTCACCAAGCCCGCAATTGCCTTCAAATGTAGAAGAAGATCCTACGAGTACTAGAGAGGACCCGCAAGGGGGTTAAACTCCTGTTCGTAGCACTGTAAAAGCAAATAAAAAAATCAATACTGCACTTTAAAAGACAGGGAAAGCGATGAATGACATTAGAATGAATTGCACAAAAGTCTCAAGCTCGCAATCTGCAATAAAAAATTAATTATTTTACGTTTTATTTGTGAGTTATATCAATCTCGATAATCAAGGATTAAATACATATCAGGTTACCCACATGGACTAGAACAGTATTGTCATTCATTTTTATTCTTTTGTACATATCGCATATCGGACCTCTAAATGCTAATTGATTGAAGTTTAACCTCCATGTTTTACTGACGTCATGATCACGGTCTCATTTACTATTGGATGTTTCGAAATCCGTAGTTACGGCCTTGCTTAATTGATGATCATGCTTTGAAATGCTACGGGTGCATAGTTTATGGTTTAGGCTTTCGGCTAGGTAACTGCAGGCTTGATCAATTGAATCGTTCTGTAACTGTTGTAATTGAATGGAGGCCTTTGTCTATTTACAGTGTAGTAGCAGATATCTTATCGAAAACCCCAAACTGGTCGCCTACACAGTTTAGTGATAAATTCCACTTACCACTAAGAGAATGGCTTAAATTAGCTTCAATAAATATAAACATGGCTTATGTTCTAAGGGAAAACATAGTAGCCAGGAAAACGCCTTATGATAAATGCTGCATCTACAAATCCAATGGAAAGAAAAATATATAAATTCTATATAATTATCAAAAGGACCAGGTTACAACAGTCAAATTACCCTACAAAATATCCTGGGAAAAAGAACTGAATATAACCCTTCACAAGGCGCAATGGGGTAAAAAACGCAGCAAGCTCCTCTCTAAATATAGTTTTAATAGAGAATGGATAGTAATTTTTTTAGAGGCTACAACGAAACAGGTACACTGAGACATGCCTTATAGGAATGCCCTAAAATAGCTCGTATATGGGAAGAAACATACTCTACCTAAGGAAAACTGTGGGGATTTGATATTACCCAAAAAACAGAAGTGTTACTAGGACTTCCCATTCCAAAACTCCCGAAGAAATAACTATTTCTAACATGTCAGATTTTCTTAGCCTCCAGAAGTGTGACAGCAAAGAAATTGGAAAACAAACATTCCCATATTTGAAGAAGTTAAGAGAAAAATACAATACATATAAACTATTAGTATGATTTAAGCAGAACTAGATGAAAAATGGGCATCCTGCTGCGACATATGGACTTTAAAATTAGGCTGGAAGTAAGAAAAAAGAAAGTTAAAACTCCCACACCTGACTCGCATTATGGAGAGCATCCAAAAATTTCATATCCCCCTCTTTCCTACATAATCCCCCGTTTTTCTCATATATTATCGTTGTTTTGTTTTTATGTAACATTAAGCCTTTATAGTTAATCAAAATCATAAGTGAAAAGAAGAAAAGGAAAGAAGAAAAGGTTTAAGATACATGGAGAAATTTACTATACCAATATACGGTAACAAACGTGCAATATATACGGTAAATAGATTTTTTGTACTTTCTTTGTATTTCAAGAAAAAAAATAAAAATAAAAAAAAATGAATATGGTTTTTCCACAAAAATTTATTATTTTTTGATTAACAAAACAAAGATTTGGAAACAATGTAAACCAAATGTCCATGAAAAATATAGACAATTATTTCCCTTCATAATAATTGGGTTGCACATGGGTGCTATGAATATGTAAAATATTTATAATAATGTGAGTTGTAGGTGGAATGTTGTGTTCAAACTTGTGTGTGGAGTATAAGAGATTGAGATGTCACAAAGACCAACTATGGCAGAACATATGAAGGTTATACACACTACTTCTGCAGCTGTCACCAGCACTGGAGTAGTAAGTCCATACACCTGATGAATGGTTGTTTTCAAGCAGGAAAACCTTTAAATTGGTCTATTTGCCAGGAACTGAGATTGCTGTTTGCCATGATTTATGTCTTTTTAGCATTGAGCTACAGGCCAGTTTTCACACTCTCTAATTTGACCCCATCAATAGGCCCTTTAGTTCCTCTTCACTTTCAGCCATCAGAGTAGTATTATCCGTGTATCTTACTTTGTTGATTATTCTCCCAGCAATACTGATTCTTGTTTTGGATTCATCCAGCCCGGCCTTACACATGACGTATGTCGAATAATCAAGGTGACAATTCAGTTGTTCCATGTTCGATTATTTCCATGGCTTCTTGATCCACATAGAGTTTTCTCAGGAGGACGAGATGGTCTGGTGCTCCCATTTCATTAAGAAGTTGCCACAGTTTTTTTGTGATCCCCACTGTCAAAGGATTTAGAAGAATCTATGAAGCTGAAGTATATGTTTTTCTGGAACTCTCTTGCTTTCTCTATTATCTAGCGGACATTGGCAATTTGATCTTTTGGGCCTCACGATACGAAACCCAGCTTGCAAATCTGATAGTTCCCAGTCCATATACTGTTGGAGTTGAGCTTGCAGGATCATAAGCATTACCTTGCTGGCATGTGAAATTAATGCAATTGTTTAAAAATTGGAGTAATATTTGGCACTGCCTTTTTTGTCATTGGGATTTAGATAGATATTTTCCAGTCCACTGGCTATTGTTTAGTTTTCCAAATGTGTTGGCATAAGGTAATCGACATATTGTTATTAGCAAGGTTTCCTAGGGCCCTGTAACAGAGCTGGAACACGCAGTCCAATATCTCCGCTGGTATACGGTAAAATACCCAAGAAGCACTACAGTCTCACCATTCCCGACCTCCCATATTGGACGACACACAATTTGGGAGTCAAATGAATACTGACTTTATTTTGTTCTGCAGAAATATTTATACCCATATCTTCCCACAGGCAATACACATGCCCATATTTGGCCGCACAATACACATAAAGAGAACAATAGGTGGGTCACACCTCCCCGAGGCTCCCTGGCAACTTTGATACAATCAGACATTGATTCAATTACACTTCTTTGTTCTTATCTGAGAATGAAAACACTGTATACAATAGACTTCCTTTATCTTATGCGGAGTCTCTGTAACAGGATTATCTCCCATGCTAAGTAGCTGCAAATGTCTGGGACAATATTCTGCAGAGCATCAACCAACATACATGCAGTATAATAGTAGGATCATATTTTAACCATAATAATCATAAAACAGGGTAAAACAGTGATGGGTTCCGTTACACACCTCCCCCGTGACCATAAGCCGGCATACACGGTCTGATCCCAACGGATCGGCCTGGGGATGTCCGGACAAAAGTATTTGTTGGTCAATTCTCTAGTTTGACAACCCATCAGCATTACTGCAATTCACATTTACTCACATTTCCCATATCCCCAGATAGCTGGGATCTGAGCGCACAAAACTACCGAATAGCGCTCAGATCCTATTCACACAGTTCAATTGCCAAGTAGCTAAAGTCTTTCCCATAGTCTTTCATTATATGAATGGGCTCCATGGCATAGTTATCTGGGGTATCACCGCTCCATCAGGGCAAGTACCTAATGACCCCCCTGTATGTAAAGGGCCAGAATGAGTGACATACACTCTGGTATGGCTGAACACTGGTTCCAAAGGGCAATATGTACCAGGGCCATAGTCGCAGGGCAGGAGGCTGGCAAACAGTCCTCTCCAAGCCAAAGTGGCGAAGGGCACTTCGTCACACATCTCCCCTTTGGGGGGAAGTCTAACCAGGCACATGGATATTTTGCTGGGGTGATGGGGCAACACGCTGAGGGGACTTGAGGGGCAGAGGCCAGCGGCACTCTGCCCTGATGCCAGCTCTTCTGCTGGTATAACCTGCAGGACATCCTGCTCTGTACAAGGGACAAAGGGAGGGCAGAGGCCAACTGCACTCTGCCCCACTGTCAGCTCTTCTGCTGGGGCACTTGGAACATATTCCGGCTCAGTAGCCAGGGAAAGGTGGGGGTCAGTAGGGGTTAACATTTCCTCTGTTAACCCTGGGGCCACATTAGGAGTTAGCTGGGGAGGGGAATTTGTACTTACCCCCTCCTCCGGTTGTCCCAGTGAGAGTAGTTGGGGATCTGGACAGGCTGTCCAGCATCCCGGTAGGTCAGGCACAGAGACCACGGTCCCATCTGCGCCGTCTAGGAGATTGGGGTCTCCCCTGGTTAGGGTAAACTGTCTTTGGGGAGGAAGGACGACACCTTCTGCCCCCTGTGGTTCACACTGCTGCTGGGGGGGAAGGATGACACCTTCTGCCCCCTGGGGTTCACACTGCCGCTGGGGGGGAAGGATGACACCTTCTGCCCCCTGGGGTTCACACTGCCGCTGGTGGGGAAGGACGACACCTTCTGCCCCCTGGGGTTCACCCTGCCGCTGGGGGGAAAGGACGACACCTTCTGCCCCCTTTGGTTCACACTGCCGCTGGGGGGGGAAGGACGACACCTTCTGCCCCCTGGGGTTCACACTGCCGCTGGGGGGGGGAAGGACGACACCTTCTGCCCCCTGGGGTTCACACTGCTGCTGGGGGGGAAGGACGACACCTTCTGCCCCCTGGGGTTCACACTGCCGCTAGGGGGAAAGGACGACACCTTCTGCCCCCTGGGGTTCACACTGCCGCTGGGGGGGGGGAAGGACGACACCTTCTGCCCCCTGGGGTTCACACTGCTGCTGGGGGGGAAGGACGACACCTTCTGCCCCCTGGGGTTCACACTGCCGCTAGGGGGAAAGGACGACACCTTCTGCCCCCTGGGGTTCACACTGCCGCTGGGGGGGAAGGACGACACCTTCTGCCCCCTGTGGTTCACACTGCCGCTGGGGGGGGGAGGACAACACCTTCGGCCCCCTGGGGTACACACTGTCGCTGGGGAGGAGAATTAGTTGGAGTATTCCACGTGGATCGGTTTCTGTTTCTGGGACAGTCTCTCTGCATGTGGCCCTGCTGGTTACACGTGTGGCACCTGATGTACCGTGGAGGGGTTTGGTAGTTCCCACCACCCGGACGCAGTGCTGGGGGGGGGGGGGGGGTTAATGGTGGGAGGTGGGTTAGCAGCTCCCAAGATGGACCGCTCCCGTGCCCGCTGCTTTTCCATTATGTATTTGTAGACATCTGTCATTAACCATTCCAAGGTTTTTATGGGAAGTGTACCTGGGAAAAAGGCCAGTCTGCTTTGGAGTTCTCTTTCAAACTCAGTCTGTGGGGTAATAAGAGGTACTGTAACCATGAGTTCCTTTCTGTCTGCATCCCTGTAGTCCGCGGCCGCCTCCTCCTCCTCATGATGGAACGCTGTCTGAAAACTAGCCGGTTCCATCCTGCTGTAGCCAGGGGCGCTGTACGGATACTAGCGTTGCCCTCAATTTGTACTCCACGGAATGGTGTCTCCTGTAGCTGTTCTTCTGACCGTGGGAACAATTCCGCCACTTGCCACCAAATGTAACGGAGCTGGAACACGCAGTCCAATATCTCCGCTGGTATACGGTCAAATACCCAAGAGGCACTACAGTTTCACCATTCCCGACCTCCCATATTGGACGACACACAATTTGCGAGTCAAATGAATACTGACTTTATTTTGTACTGCAGAAATATTTATACCCATATCTTCCCACAGGCAATACACATGCCCATATTTGGCCGCACAATACACATAAAGAGAACAATAGGTGGGTCACACCTCCCCGAGGCTCCCTGGCAACTTTGATACAATCAGACATTGATTCAATTACACTTCTTTGTTCTTATCTGAGAATGAAAACACTGTATACAATAGACTTCCTTTATCTTATGCGGAGTCTCTGTAACAGGATTATCTCCCATGCTAAGTAGCTGCAAATGTCTGGGACAATATTCTGCAGAGCATCAACCAACATACATTCAGTATAATAGTAGGATCATATTTTAACCATAATAATCATAAAACAGGGTAAAACAGTGATGGGTTCCGTTACAGGCCCGACACTTCACTCTCTAGATGCCTGGCTCCAGCTCATTGGGCAAGCTATTGAGGTTATCAATGCTGTTAAGATCCTCCCTGTATAGATATTTGGTATATTCCTGCCAAATCTTCTTTATCTGATCTGCTTCTATTAAGTTCCTACCATTTTTGTCTTTGATCACACCCACTTTGTCATGAAAAGTTCTCTTGAAATCCCCAATTTCTTGAAGAGATATCTTGACTTTACAATTATGTTATCTTCTTCTGTCTATTTACATTGCTCATTATAATATATAACAGGAACATTGCATCAACAAAACTGCCACTAACAGAACTGTAAAGTAATCATGGTATATGGAAAAATAAAATGTTAATACAAATGATTAATTCATTATTATTATTTTTTTATCTTCAATGACAGTGCGAAGAATCATGAAGAACAGAGGAAAGGAGATCCAGAACTGCACATTCTCCAATCCCAGGAATGCAAATGAGGATGAAGTATGTTGGTCTGTGGAAACTATAGTTATAATCAGGCATTGGGTGCATAAAATATATATTCTGTTATTAAACAAAGTACAAACTTTATATAGAGACACATAATATTTAGTGACATTTTAGTTTGTAAACAAATATGTTTTGAGTATTTAGTATGGTAGAAGCTTAGCAGAGGTGTTCATTATTGATTAGAGTGGAAACAGACGAATGAGAGGTCAGCAAGGAGTGAGTTACAGTAGTGGAGGCAAGATATGATGAAAGAATATATATATTTGTTTTGTGTGTAAGATAAATAATGTATTCTGGAAATGATTGTTAGGTTAAAACATCATTATTTGGTTATAGGTTGCATGTGTGTTATCAAATAAGACAAGGGGTCTGAGAGGTGACAGTGATGATGACACAGTCAACAGTGAGGAATATTTGAGTAGAGTTATCTGTCGTAGAGGGTGGGAAGATTAAGCTCAGTCTTTGAAATATTGAGTTTGAGTTGAGATGAAGCTATTGAGTAGGATTTGCTTGGGGCAATTGGCAATATGTACTAGAAGAGAGGGGGCTAGGTCTGGTGCTGAGAAGGAGATTTGAGCATCATCCATGATACTGAAATCTAAAAGATTGTATTAGGGTGCCAAGTGAGGATGTATAGATAGAGAAGAGGAGGGGCCTAGGACTGAACTTCGGGGTTTCCGAAGGAGAGGGAAAGAAGAGATGCCAGAGAAGGCGACACTACATTTTAGATGTCTAGATAAGATGTAACAATGAGAGGTGTGTCAAGGATGCTAAGGCAGTGGAGGATAAGAAGTGGGTGGTTAACTGTATCAAAGGCAGCAGAGGTATTGAGGACAATTATTAAAGAGAAGTGACCCTTAAGCCTAGCAGTGAGCAGGTCATTAGCTGGAGCAAAGGAATTTGGGCCTCCAAGTAAATAAAGTACTCTAACTTAGGGCACTGCCATAAATCAACAGCCCCCCCAGCTCCCACAAGTCATAAATTCATTTAGATCTTTTGCTCCCCCATGTCAGGGCATTCTACTTCCTCCCAATCTGTCCCAATCTGTGCAGCCAGAGGAAGGCTAAAGAAAAAAATCAGCATATTTTGCTTTATATTGCTAATTATCATGGTACTTTTATGCAGTGGGTGTGATATTGTATATCTCCAGCTTGATATATATATATATAGTACTCCCAAGTAATTCTTCCTAGTACATTAATTCTTGCAGTTTTTCAGTGCCTCGACCTTACTCTAAAGACTTAAAGTATTCATATTTCTTACATTATCACTCAAATTATTCACTGATTTGCGCTTTTACTTTGGGTAATGAAACTAAAAGCCCTTTCATTAAAGTCATTATGAATGTTCCATCTTTTGTATATCTACAAAAAACTGCCATACTTACAAATCAAATTCATTGAACCTAGCACAAATCCATTTACTACATTCCACTTTGTAAATAAATAACAGATTTAATTTTACAGAAGACTGTATCGACTAATGTAGATTTTAATCATCCTTCAATAAAGGAAGAAATAATTATATTACCATTCAGATATGCGCTGAGAATATTCGAAGAATGAGATGAAAAGTTACAGAATTTATCCATGACAGATGGATAAATTGAGTCTTTTACTGAATCATTGTGAATTAATTATGTTTCTTAAAGGGCCTCTTTGGGTCATTTTTTGTTCTATATAAATGTTTAAACTAAGTGACTTAATTAAGTTTATCCTTCTCATTATAATCAATATTGATATATTCAATCCAAAGCCCTCAGATTCTCCCCTTTTGGAATCTCCCCTTTCTGAGGGCGCCATGTTTCACAGCTGTGCCCTAAGGCCATGCACATGCAAGGCAGAGGATTAAATGAACACTGTAATGTCCTAAGGGAAGCTAGTGATTTTAATTATGTTTTGACAATTAATAAAATTCCTATTTAATAATTTACAACTGCAATAATCAATATTAAAATAATTTCCAAGGATTGGGGCATCAGCCTCAAACTGAATGTTTGTCTCTTATGTGATAAGAGCATTAGGGGAGGGTGGGGTTGGCTAAGAGACAGATCTAAAGGATTTTCGGAACAATCAGATATGATATAAGAATTGATTGCCCCTACAAGAAAGCTTGTTGCCAAGAAACATCTCACGCAAAGCAAGTCTCCAGCCAATTATCACTCTGTTTGGTGGTACACTTTGGGTCTGAAAATATAACAGTTACCGACTAGGTAAAGCCATCTCCTCCATTGACCTCATAACAAGTGGATACCAGAAGCAGCGGAGTAAGTATAATGTTGAATATTGCTTGTTAAATCATTGAATATATATTTTTAATGATCAATATCTACTTAAAATATATAGCTCTACAGTGTTTCTTAATATTTGGATCTGGAATTCTGAGCACACTCAGAACTTCATACAAGGTCATATTATCTACCTTCCATGCATTGTATGTACTATCAAATTATTAAGGGCATCTCCATTATTACAAAATAGTTTTTTCTTGATAGTTTAACATTTTTATCTTTATCATCAATCTCATTATGGAGATGATGTTTCCTTATTTTCACTTTTCAATCAAAATAAATTCACAGATGTAGAGTACTTATACACACTTATTTAATGTTTAACATGTTATATATGCTATATGGAGTTATGATATTATAGTAATTACTTGGTTTGGATTAGCAGTATAACTGATTTAGAACTCGTTTTGTTCACTAGTTTAGCTTTGGAAACAATGATTTTAGGTTTAATATTTTCATCCTCCTCCACCAGTGAAAAGGTTAAACTTGAGGATTCAGCTTAGTGGTCAGTATTGCTTAGGACTAAACTAAAAATATGTTGGGTGTAATTTACTAAGTGGTTGTGGGTGTTTTCGGGGTAGCGATAGCCAGCGGTAACCTGGATCCAACTTCTCAGTTCATTGTGTAATTTACTAAAGGCCTTCTCCCTTGTAGCACTTTGCTCAACACAGGTCTATTGTGAGTTATCATGAATGGAGCATTTAATGGTCATTCAAAAATAAAAAATAGTCTTTAATTGGATACTGTAAATCCAAAAACTATGCCTCTTAAAGTATATAAAATATATTCAATAATAAAACATGTATAATGCTTAGGAACAACGTGTAGAATCACACGTATATCACGCCATATATTTTTCTATATGTTTATTCCAGCTATGTACTTATATTTTTGTACATACTTTTGTATATAATAAATCATAGCCCTTTTCATTACCTTTATTTTTCACTTTCAGTTCTATTTAAGTCTCTTTTGGCTTCAGATTTCTCTTGTTTTTAGTATACTTATATGAGTGTTTTTACTATTCTTTGTTTCAATCCTGTGATTATCAGTATATTCTGTAGTAGCAGGAAAATCAGTATATTCTGATTTATGAGGATTGTTTATACCAAGGAGTTTAAATATGGAGTGATGTACATGTGATTCGACACTTTATTCCTATGCATTATACATTATTGAAAGCACTCTTATATTTTATATCTTTAAACGGCGTAGTTTTCGGATTTACCATATCCAATTAAAGACTATTTTTTATTTTAGAGTAACAAGTGGTGTTAAGCACTAACAATACTATCTATATTGATCATATTTTTTGTTATTATTTAATGGTCATGTTGAGATGTGTTATGTGCAGCATATCGTGAAAACCAATATTTTCTGATTTATTAAACACTAACTCTGGTTTTAACTACCTGATATTCAGCACAGCATCTTTCGGCCCCACAATAGCAGTACATTTTACATTTAAATACAATTATATTAACTATATTCAGCCATCTCATAGAACGTAAACAATTAAATACAACTACAATGGTGGTCCTTATGGACCTCCATGATACCTAACATTAACCCCTATATCACGGGGTCCCTATTGACCTCATGATATTCTAACTTATAACCATGTGGTTCCTTTAATTAAAAAATGTGTATTTTTTTTGTTTTTATAAAAATGTAATAAGCGACATTTAACCTTTTGAAGATGTACATCATTGTCAACAGAGACAGGGCTGCTTTAAATGCGAAATCATATCTATTCCCTAGGAAGTAAGATTACTTCAATACGAAAGTTTATATTTTAGAATAAATCTAATACAATGACTTGTAGAATGACAGCATAAGTAAGTGCACAATGTAACTTAATTTATAAAGGGGAAGTGGGTGGTGTAAATATAGGTTGCATTAAATTTTCCATTATGTTCCCAGCTGTACCATTGTCCACTGTTGAATTTGCAAAATGTATTTGCTGCGGAACATACTGATTTTTAATAATGTTCTGATTTCTCCCATAAGATTAAGACTTCTTATGTTTTAATTAAACTTGACTTTATTATTAACACAGCAGAGGCATCCAGCCAGACTCACATTGCTAATAATATGTTTGACACATTTAAAAGTAACCAAAAAGTTTTTAAGAGTTCATTTTCACATACAGTAAGGCTGTAGGAGGTGATTGTTTTTGTTGAGGTAGGATATAACAGCCACTTTCTCCACGTAAACATGCTTTACATTAGTAGTGTTCATTTGGTAGGAGAGAGAGCAAGAGAAAGAGAGAAGAGAGAGAATAAGAGAAAGAGAGAAGAGAGAGAATAAGAGAAAGAGAGAAGATAGAGAGAGCATGGGAAGACACACATCGGGGAGAGAGAGAATAAGAGCATTATGGGAGAAAAGCACCAGGGAGATATAAAATGATGGTTTAGGAGAAAGGTAGCAAGGGGAATAAGTAGTAGAAGTTAGAGTGAAAGTACCAGGGATCAAGTAAAAGCAGTGGGATATAAGTACCTAGGAATAAGATATAAGAAAGATATATTGAGGATGAGGGCTCCAGGGAAGCGAGAGGACTGTAATTTTGAGTTTTCAATCTTATAAGGTGCTTTGGGGAAAGCAACATGTCCATTTAATTTTAAGCTCAAAGACAGGGACTGCATTTTTTTGCAATTTATTAAAGTGTTTTTGTCTTGTACTCAACCTCTGTATATTATTTTTATTTTTAACTTTTATTTGTAATGCGCCAAAATATTCTGTAGAACTGTACATGGGATAAGAACAAGGAAATATGCAATATTTTACAATATTAACAACTGCAGAAAATGAAGGGCCCTGTAATGGAGTTGGAACACGAAGTCCAGTATCTCCGCTGTTATACAGTAAAATATCCAAGAAGCACTGCAGTCTCACAAGCCCCAACCTCCCATATTGGACGACACTCATTTGGGAGTCAAAGAATACTGTCTTTATTTTGTTATGCAGAAATATATATACACATCTCTTTCCACAGGCAATACACATCCCCCATATTTGGCCACACAATACACATAGAGAGACAATAGGTGTGGTCACACCCCCCGGAGGTTACCTAACTACTTTGATACGAACAGACATTGATCAGATTATACGTCTCTTTGTTCTTATGTCTCATAATGAAAACACGTTATACAATAGACTTCCTTATCTTATGAGGAGTCTCTGTAATAGGATTATCTATTAGCCTAGTAGCTGTAATATTCTGAGCCAATATATTCTGTAGAACATAAAACAACATATCTACAGTATAGCAATGTGATCATATTTTAACCATAAGAATTAAATAACCATAAAACAGGGTAAAACAGTGATGGGTTCCGTTACACACCTCCCCCGTGACCATAAGCCGGCATACACGGTCTGATCCCAACGGATCGGCCTGGGGATGTCCGGACAAAACGATTTGTTGGTCACTTCTATAGTTTGACAACCCATCAGCATTACTGCAATTCACATTTCCTCACATTTCAAGAACAAAACAAACGCATACTTCATACAGCATTCACAGCAATAAACATTTCAAGGAGAGGGAAAATACATTTTACAAACTGGTTTCAGACAATTAAATAATGAGGCAGAAAAGCCTCAGCCTTCCAAATGAACTGAAGTCCTTTAGCAAAACCGTTCCAAGTTGCAGAGTACATTCCTCCCCCAGCTCGTGGTCGGGCCCCTATTGTACAGGGCCCACTGTTCTTCCCCTGTACACCCACCCAAAAAGTCCAGGATCCCATCCCAACAGTCCAGGATCCCAGGGTCCAAAAGGTGGACCACAATCTCTGTCCCATAGAAACCCCTTTCCACCCAGCCAGTCACCACAACTGGGCGGGGATTTATAACACAGTCTCTAGGCCTATGTGACCACAAGGGGTTAATTCAGTACCCCTCTTAGAAAACACATTATTGTTGGGAGGCCAATAATATTACCACTGTAGGAAAGTACATACCGGTCTATGCTGGGCTCCAGCATCCATGATGCAATCTTGACCTGGATTCTCCCTTCCCTCTGGCTCCTGGGCATCTGTACCTTTGGATAGCTGCTCCTGGTTTCCTTCCTCAGCGTCTGTCTCTGTTGCAGCCTGGAGAGCTACGCTGCTCAAAGCCAGGCTGTGCATGCAATCCTCCTGTACTTCATCCATTGCCTTTGGTTGAGCAACTGCGCTCTGGCTCTCTGACGCAGGCTGGGGAATCTCGCAATTCCCACCCAGCCTGTTCTTTAGGGCCCTCAGTTGACCCTCTTACTCTACCTCTATTGTTTTTTGCTTAGCAACCTTATCCCAGTCTTCCATGTTTAACTGGGTCTTTGGATTGGTGTCTGTTCCAGTGGGCGCCTGGACACTGGTTAACCAGGGCATCTTCCCACTTGGTACACTCTCCACTGTGGTGCCACACTGCACCCACAGCTCCTTTGACAAGGCTGGCACGCTTGCTGCCACTGGCTGGTGACTAGGCCCTGACACAGTAGCTGCCTCTTCTAGGGGAAAACATTCTCCATCCCCAGGAGTTGGTAAAGTGCCATCATTTACCCCTTCACACTCCTCCTGTACCTCATTCACAAGTAGATCCCAGTGATCCTCCTCCTGATCCTCTGTTAAGTCATCCTCAGAGAGCTCCTCTAGCCATCTCTGAGATACTTCTGCTTCCTCTGCCTCTGTGTCTGCAGCTGCTTGTACTGGGTTAACCTCGTGGAGGGTGCCCAAAGATTCTTCATTAGACCGTGTCCCAAAGAAAGGTTGTCGAGGCTCACTCTGGTAGCAGTGTACTGCTGCCCGGTTTGCAGGGGAATTAGTTGGAGTTAGCTGGGGAGGGGAACTTGTACTTACCCCCTCCTCCGGTTGTCCCAGTGAGGGTAGTTGGGGATCTGGACAGGCTGTCCAGCATCCCGGTAGGTCAGGCACAGAGACCACGGTCCCATCTGCGCCATCTGGGAGATTGGTGTCTCCCCTTGTTAGGGTAAGCTGTCGCTGGGGGGAGAGGGAGACACCTTCAGCTCCCTGGGGTTCACACTGCCGCTGGGGGGGAAGGACGACACCTTCTGCTCCCTGGGGTACACACTGCCGCTGGGGAGGAAGGACGGCACCTTCTGCTCCCTGGGATACACACTGCCGCTGGGGAGGAAGGACTGCACCTTCGGCTCCCTGGGGTACCCACTGCCACTGGGGAGGAAGGACGGCACCTTCTGCTCCCTGTGGTTCACACTGCTGCTGGGGAATAAGGATGACACCTTCGGCTCCCTGTAGGGCCGGTAGAGAGACCTTGGTCCCATCTCTACCTGCCATCTGGAGGTCATCCCATGACCAGTCAATGAGGTCTGGTTCTGCTTGTCGGGTAGGTTGGAGCTGCACGAAGCAGAGCAGGTGTTGGTAGTCCTGCTCCAGCTCCCACTCTCTTGTTACCAGGTGGGTCATGTCTTTGCTCACCTCGCCTTTGTCAACCCAGACATACATGCCCATCCGGTAGTCGTAGATGTCCCAAAACCTAGACCCCTTCATGCTGCCAAGCTCGTCCTCCAAGGCATCCCATAATAAACTCGGGCCATCATAATCATCCCCCTCCGGTAAGTCGTGTTCAGCCGTCCAGGGGGTAAGTCGAACGATATGCCACCAGAGGGCCTGGTATGCGTTGTCTAGTCAGATCTCTCGCCATACCAGGGTCTCTAGTCTTGTCACCCACTCATCCAGGGGCTGCTCTCCCAATAGATACATCCGCATCGCCACATGCTTCTGTAGCCGCTTCTCATCACTGGGGAGACTCTCACCTCGCCGCCATTGAGCATCTTCCAGGGCATCATACCAGAGTTCCTTTCTGTCTGCATCCCTGTAGTCTGCGGCCGCCTCCTCCTGATCATGGAACGCTGTCCAAAAACTAGCCGGTTCCATCCTGCTGTAGCCAAGGGCGCTGTACGGATACTAACATTGCCCTCAATTTGTAACTCCACGTAATGGTGTCTCCTGTAGCTGTTCTTCTGACCGTGGGAACAATTCCGCCACTTGCCACCAAATGTAACGGAGTTGGAACACGAAGTCCAGGATCTCCGCTGGTATACGGTAAAATATCCAAGAAGCACTGCAGTCTCACAAGCCCCAACCTTCCATATTGGACGACACTCATTTGGGAGTCAAAGAATACTGTCTTTATTTTGTTATGCAGAAATATATATACACATCTCTTTCCACAGACAATACACATCCCCCATATTTGGCCACACAATACACATAGAGAGACAATAGGTGTGGTCACACACCCCGGAGGTTACCTGGCTACTTTGATACAATCAGACATTGATCAGATTATACTTCTCTTTGTTCTTATGTCTCATAATGAAAACACTTTATACAATAGACTTCCTTATCTTATGAGGAGTCTCTGTAATAGGATTATCTATTAGCCTAGTAGCTGTAATATTCTGAGCCAATATATTCTGTAGAACATAAAACAACATATCTACAGTATAGCAATGTGATCATATTTTAACCATAAGAATTAAATAACCATAAAATAGGGTAAAACAGTGATGGGTTCTGTTACAGGCCCTATTTTGAGTCTTGTAAAAAGTGCTTTTTCCAAAGCACCCTACAAGAATGGAAACTCGCTACTTACAATATAAAGGGAACAGAAGAGGGAGAAACCTAGAGAGGAGCAAATAAGGAATAGCAAGGTTAGGAAGGAAGTGAGAGTTTACATAGGTAGGAAGGTATGAACAATTGGAAGGTTATTAAATTAGTTGCAGAGGGAAGGGATCTGATGTAAAGTCAGTGTGAGGTGAATAACACTAGTATGTAATAGTTATCTGCCAGATAGTGTAACCTGCAAATGGGAATGTCAGGAGACATATAGGTTAAACACAGCTTAAGTAAAAGTAGCTCATGGGAGCATAAAAGAGGAGAGGAGAGCTTGAAAGGTGTGATTGTTATGTTGGAGACAAGAAGGGGAAAAGTTGAGAAGAAGAGCCTGAGGAAAATACAGTGGGATATGAGGAAGAAGAAGGCAATATGAAACATTGTGTAAATGATTAATAGCAATAGTTAGCAGGTGTTGCTAATTGATCAGCTGTAAAGAATGTGTGAGTCTCAATTAATTAAAAGTAACCTGGGGAGGGTGAGTGAGGGGCAGGAAGGGATGGGATTAAATCCAGGAAACAGAGAGACAGACCAGGGAGACACAGTGTAACAAGATGGTATCTGGAAGAGAGTGGGTATGAGTTAGGAGCAATAAATACAGGGGCGTTAGGAGGCTATGCAAACAATGAGGGGGGGGGGTACAAAGAATTTCAGAGGTACACAATTTTTTATAGAGAAATAACAATGTCAGTAGTTATGATAACAGATATATAATCATAATAATTTGATAAATTAAATTCTCCAGTATACTGTAGCTACGTTAGCGAGTTACAAATAAAGGATAATAATAAAATAAAAGGAAAGGCTTTATAGAGAAAAATAAGCCAATATGAGAAAACTATAGAAATTACACAGTAAAAAAACTAAATAGGAAAAATAACACATGACAGAGAGGAGTAAAGCAGAAAGCCACATTATAGACTGAGGAGCACACTGCGGGAAAGGTTAGATAGAACAAGGTTTATTTGTGTATCTTTATCATTTTATTTATCTATCTGTAGATGTAAAGTGTGTTAATGTTTGTATAAAAAACAATAACAAATGGCAGTAGAGAAGGAGAGGTATATGAGAGGTGTCCCTCAGAGTGAACAAGTGTGACCAGTGGTGGAACTACAGATTAGAAGGCCCCGGTGCAAAAAAATGTTATGCTCCCTGAAGGGGGTTGTAAAAATGCTTTTGCACTGCCCCCATCCCAACTCACCCAGTGCCCCTCCCCAAGACCGTTTCCTATAACCATGCCCCTCCATAAGACCCCTTCCCATAACAGCTACCCCCTATAAGACACTTTAGTCACAGGCCTGTTTGTCACACACACTTCTTAAAAAAATAACATAGATACATCTTTTATGTATTATCCATGTGTCATAATGAAAAGAAATACATTTTCCCTTTTCAATTGAAGCCATGTATTCTGGATTATACAGAAATTCACATACCCTATGTACTCATTTTGTTACAAGTTTAAATGCTCTTTAGAAATATTATGTGACTATTTCAGTATATGTGTATTGTTAAACACTATGGCTAATTTGTATTTTACATCTCTAGTTGCCTAGCAGTGCTATTATAAATGACATTTCCTTTCCATTTTATATAATGTTCCATTAGATTAGTCATAGATAAGAACAAATTAAAAATATATATATTTCAACAAAACTCTTCGCTGACACTTATGTTTTACTTAAGATAAAATCTTGAATAGTCTCTTAAACCGCTTAAACTAATACATTTCTTCATAGTTGTTTTTTAACAAGTTTAATATATTTTTATGATAATAAATGAAATATTTTAAGGGAATGCTTCTGTAACTAAACTCTGAAGGTGTTTATCATTTATATTTTTGATACTAGGACACTTATAAAAAAGGCTTGTTTTATAAGGAATAGCCTTTTTCTAAGATCTCTTTTATATGATGTTTAATTTCTGATTCGAATTTGTAGAAAAGGTGAACCCATGTCTTTTTCTTTTGTCTTTTCCAACAAGCATCATTATTTGTAGCATTGAATGAACTAGCACCAAGGCAATATAATGTATTCTGCAATAAATATAACATATGGTCATATCACTTGTTTTATGTCCTCTCACCTTCTGATAAACAATGTCCCTGCATTTCAATAAAATAATCTACTCAAATTTGTGTATTCTATGTGAAAAAGACAAAGACATTGGCCTCCATTTAATTTTACGGCTGTATTTAATTGACTCAAGTCGGCAATTACATGCTCACAGCCCCAACACGCAAACCATGAACCCGTATGAAGCATATCAGGTTCTGGACATGATCAATTAGGCAAGCCCGTAAGTTAAAATTTAGAACAGCCAATAGTAAATGCTACCGTCATCATGACGTCAGTAAAACATGGAGTATAAACAACAATCAATTAGTGTTTAGAAGTCCGATTTGCGATCAGACTCGCAATCCAGAAATGTAAAAGTCTTAAAAAATCGATATAATATGTACCGTATTGGTCCGAAAATAAGCCGCACCCGCATATAAGCTGCACCTGTAAAGTTCATGCGGAAAAAATAGAAAAAAGATAGTACTCAAATATAAGCCGCAAAATTGGAGAGAAAAAGACTCTCAAAGTGATCAGCCATTGCAAGAAACCTTGTTTTCTAATTAGCACTGTAGTTTTTTTTTTGCAGGTTACAGGCTTTACAGGACATTAGAATCACTAAAACCGTAAATCGATATTCGATACCGCAGTCTAAAGCACGAAAAACAGCACCCTTAACTCGCAATCGCGCAAATCGGCAGTAACTTTGCATTTGCGAATAGAAGCCGCACATGTAACAAGCAATGTTTGCAAATCGGCAATGATTTTTTTTACGGTCGCGAATATAAGCCGCACCCTTAACTCGCAAGCTCAAAAATCGGAAAAAAAGGTTATATTCGGACCAATACGGTATTAACCCATTGATTGCCAGGATCGATATAACATGGAAATTAATTGTAACAAAAAAGTATTTTTTATTGTAGATTTGCGATCTTGAGACTGTTGTCCAATTCTTTCTAATGCCTTTCATTGCTTTCCCAGTATTTTACAGTGCAGTAGTGAGTGTTTATTTGCTTTGGCAGTGTTACTAACAGGTGTTTAACCCACTTGTGAGTCGTATCTAGTACTTGTAGGATTTTTTGATACATTTGCCATGAAGGCAGTTGTGGACTTTTTGAAATGTTGCAATTGAATATCGATTCGCGGTTTTAGCACTTGTAACATTTGCGGCTTTGAAACCTCAAAAGGAAAAGACAGGTCAGAGTTACGATTTTCAACAACCGCAGTGCTTTTAAACCTGTAATTCGGCATTGGAATGCGAGTAGCTAAAATAAGCCAATTAAATATCAGTAACTTTTACGGGCGCCATTACCAGCTCCAGTAATTTGCTTAATAAAAATGGGGGCCAATGTTGCGTGTATTATTGAAACATGCTAGTACTGTTAATGAGGGATAGAAAGTGTTGGAGACTGGCAAAAGCATGGTGAGATGTACACACTTGGATAGGCCTTAATACATAACTGGCACTAGACTCTGGTACAAGATATTCCTTTGCCCTTTCATTGTTTTAATATTGCAAAGTGAAGGGGGGACAGGAATAACTTACATGTCCATTTTAAACATTGTACAACATTGCATAAAATGCTATGCAGGGGGCATAATGGGCATGTGGGCACTACCTTCAGTCAAATGGACTTGGCAAATCTTTATTCCTGAAAGCTCATTATCTCTAAGAAAAAACACAGAATACTTGAAAGCGTTGAATCAGGCTGTATGTTTCTACTCTGTAACTCAGTTGTACAGAGACTGACCAAGAAGACCATACAAGATATAAAAAGTATTGTATTAAAAAAATCCAAATGAATTGGTAAGAAAGGTTCTCATAATGCATATTAAAAAACTAAAGTTGAAATGAATTTAGAAAATAAGATGTTAGATCTTAATTTTTTTTTATGTTATATGTGTTTATAAATATGTATATATATATATATATATATATATATATATATATATATATATAACTTCTTCACACACATAAATATATATATATATAAATATGTATATACATACACACACATATATATATATATATATATATATATATATAGTAATTTAGTAATTATGAATCCATATATGTATATAGAATAATAATGAGTATTGCAATAGATTTGATACCTTTTGTATTGGACAAACGTCTTATTTATAATGACGAGCTTTCGAGAGGTTTAGCCTCCCTTTATCAAGTCTGAAGCAATACTAACATGAGATGGAACCTTCAGTTTGAAGAAAAACAGCAGATGCAGAGAGAGTGGAAACAGCATCTGACATCATCAGGTAAATTCAAATATGGGGAATAAATACAACATAGCAAAGGAAACATATATACACATATTATATACACATATACATCAATATATACATGAAAAAGCAGAACACTGTAGTCCACAGTGATATCTTTCCTGTTGGACAAACATCTCACTAAGAGTGCTAAGTCTGTTATTGTAAAAGAAAGAAAAAATCACATGAAATTCTGATAATGTGTTAGAAAGCCCAAATCTATATTAAGTCCTGTGTTTTTAGTGTTGAAGAATGTGATCATCTTTATTTCAAATGCTTTTCTCTCTTGGATGCTTTTAAATTTTCCTCTGAGTATTTTGACTTTTAAGTTTTGGATGGAGTGATCATTCTGGCTAAAATGGTGTCCTACTGGGCTACAATAACTGTCTTCATTATGTTTTCTTATTGAATGCCTGTGTAAATTCATCCTTAAATGCATTTTTTCGCCGGTTTCTCCAATGTAACAGCCTGTGTCACATAAAGTGCATTGTATTATATAAACCACATTTGACGATGTACATGAATATGATCCTTTGATGTTATAGGTTTTGTTGTTATGTGTGGCTGTATCATCATTACAAATGTGCTGACATAATTTACAGGCACATTTGTTACAAGGTTTAGTTCCATTTTTTATATTCAGTTGTTCATGGCCAATTTTCTGCTGACAAGTTTTTGTTTCAGGTTTGGTGGTTGTTTAAATGCAAGGATGGGAGGTTTTGGGAATATATTTTTTAATTCAGTATCTTCAATTAGTAATGGTTGTAAATCTTTAATTATTTTCCAAATTTTCTCTAAAATTGGATGGTATGTGGTCACTAGAGGTATTCGTGAAGTAGTTTCTTTTGTTTTGTAGTTTAATAGTTGTTCTCGGGGTATTTTGATGGCAGTTGATATTTTTTGGGTAATAATACAGGGTTTGTAACCCTTTTGTTTGAAAGATTCAGACAGTGTTTTTAAATTTTTATCACGGTCTCCAGTGTTTGAACAAATCCGATGGTATCTAATAGCTTGACTATGGATGATGGCTTGTTTGGTGTGGGAGGGATGGAAACTGGAGCTGTGTAGGTAATTACATCTGTCTGTAGGTTTCCTATATATAGATGAGTGGAGAGTGCCATTGGTGATGGATCTAGTAGTGTCTAGAAAGTTTACCTGTTCTGTGGAGAAATCCATTTTAAGTTTTATAGATGAATGGAAGGTGTTGAATGAATTATGAAAGTCTCTGAGTTTGCTTTCTCCTTCTGTCCAGATGATGAACAGATCATCTATGTAACGTAAATATAATCTATAAACTCATATTACACACACAAACACACACACACATAACTATATATATATATACCATTACACACATACATATTTATATTGTATGTGTATATATGTTTAGTCTGGACCTGCAGGAGACTGGGCCGCAGGGCGGTATTCCAACATGATAACAACCGCAAACACACCTCCAAGACGAAGCTGAAGGTAAAGGTGATGGACTGGCCAAGCATGTCTCCAGACCTAAACCCTATTGAGCATCTGTGGGGCATCCTCAAACGGAAGGTGGGGGAGTGCAAGGTCGCTAACATCCACCAGCTCCGTGATGTCATCATGGAGGAGTGGAGGAGGACTCCAGTGGCAACCTGTGAAGCTCTGCCGAACTCCATGCCCATGAAGGCAGTGTTGGAAAATAATAGTGGTCACAAAAAATATTGACAGTTTGGGCCCAATTTGGACATTTCCACTTAGGTGTGTACTCACTTCTGTTGCCAATGGTTTAGACATCAATGGCTGTGTGTTGAGTTATTTTGAGGGGACATCACAATTACACTTTTATACAGGCTGTACACTTACTACTTTACATTGTAGCAGAGGGTCATTTCTTCACTGTTGTCTCATAAAAAGATATAATATTTACAAAAATGTGAGGGGTGTACTCACTTTTGTGAGATACTGTACACATACATATATTTTATATATATATATATATATATATATATACACTCTTTACACGAATAAATATATATCCCATTACATGTGTGTGTATATATATATATATATGTATATATATATTGTACAAAAGAGCAGGGCAGAGTGATAGCAGCACTTACCTACCAGGTAGTGTAATAGTCTGTCAGTGCTGGGGGAATTGTTGGCAGAGAGGGCTGCGCAGTGAGTCCTGCTGCTTTCCACTCCATGTGGGATGTTGGTTCCTATGTGTTGGGGAGAGTCCTTCTCCTCTCAGCACTGAATGTCAGTGCAGGAGGAGAGTCCTGGCTCCCTGCTGGATCTCACTCTGCCTGCACAGCTGCATGTGGGGACTCTTTGTGACCCCTCCTGGACTCCATTCCTTCCTCAGAGCGGCCCGGAAGGGTATGGGAAGTGGGTGGGAAGAGGGGGGCCCTGCCCTACACTACAGAATAGCAAAAATAAAAATCAGACTGCACTGGGGCCCCGCCAGAGCAGAATCCCGGTGCTTTGCACCGCTTGCACCGGCGGTAGCTCCGCCAGTGGCTAGGAATATATATATATAAGTAACAATACCCAGAATCCGCTTTAGAACCAGTGCCTTCTGTAACTAATCTTTTGAAAAATAATTATTTACCAGTACTGTTTTATTTGACAAATATGTTGTTTATGACGCCATAAAACTTCTTACTTTATGTGAACATTTACCACGGCTATAACCTGTACATTGTAATACCTATTCCTCTATATCTTTGAACCGAAAGGCAATAAAATATATCTAGTATAGTTCTGATGAAGCTGATGCTTACATTCAATTTGGGCCGAGACACGTGGTGCCCTTAGGGTAAATATGAAGAGAATGTGATATTGTGCAGAGAAAGCTATAATTTTTCACGGTGCTTAATGACATTATGATGATTCCAAAGTTTTTCACTATTCTAAAATAAATCAAGGCTGTATTGCATATCTTAAAAAGCAGGTATATCCTCAACCATTCTCTCAAAGCATTTTCTTACTTATTCTATTGTACTTTGTATCATACAGGTATAACATTGCAGAGAACAAAAGCTTTACTGTTCATTTCAGCCCAGTGTGATAACTTGCATTGATTTGCACAATACTGTACAAGGTATGACTATAATATTTCAAATTCTCGATTGAAGAACATACCTACAAATGACACATATATAATAAAAAAAATAAAAAAAATAAAAAACTGAACAGGAAAAAACGGTGTTCTTGAAAATAATTTTTTTTTACATTTCCGTCAATAACAGATTGATATTCCAGAGCTGAAAACATTATTCAAAATATTTGCTATTGTTTGCTTTTTTCTTTAAACTAAGGCTTTTAATTCTAAATGTTAATCTATTTAGTAAAAATGGTGTCACATCAAATAGATAAATTTGGGCGTCAGCATTTTATAGGTGATAATTAAACCTGATGAGTTCATAAGGCTACAAAGGGAGGGTGGAAACATTGAAAATAAAATGAAATTAATCTTACGGTATCCAATGCTCAGAGGTAATGGGATCAAAGAAGAGTGGGAGAAGGAAATATTGAAAGTAATGTAGGAGAAGTAGGATGTGAACCAAGATAGTGACAAATGATTGGAGAGTTTAGGGTAAGCAAAAGCAGTAGTTAAGGAGAATTAGTAGAGTAACAGCACGTGGACATTGCAGTTAGCGAGGAGTTTTCTACTTGGTATGAATGCCAAATTTCAGAAGGCCAAGTAAGAAGTTGAAAGAATGAAAATAAATTAAATGATTATCATTTAATTTTGAGGCAGAGGGACTGAGAGGGGATGGGTAACTTTGAATGAATAAGTTCAGGCAAGTATGTTGCAGAGTAGGTAAGTTAGGAAGTGGGACAATGGCAGAAGGGCAGACACTTATTTTTCTGTGTGGGTTTGAGTGTGACCAAGCGTGTACATGTGTGGTCTGAAAAATGCCTGTTTGTTCTCTATGATAGTGAAAAATAAGGAAGCTATTAAAAGAGCCTATGTGGCTAGAGGTGTGAAGGTTGTAACTAAGCAAAGGTCACAGATATTGGAGGAAGTGGAGCAATTGCTGAACATTTGGATTAATGAAAAAACATTAACAGGTGATAGTATTTCCCAGGCAATAATTTGCTAGAAAGCAAAACAATTGCATGCCAATCTGGTAAAAGACAAGCCTACAACAAGTGGTGAGAGCTGTGAAGTATTTAAAGCCAGTCATGGCTGATTTGAGAATTATAAAAAAAGAATAGTCATTAACAGTGTGGTGAGGCATGCAGAAGGGTGTTTAAAGACTATGTAGAAACTGAGAAGTTTATTCCCCAACAAGTCTTCAACTGTGACAAGACCGGTTTGTTTTAGAAGAAGTGGCTAAAAGAACCTACATCACTCAAGACATTGCCAGGGCAATGCCAGTGCACAAGCTGATGAAGGACAGGCTAACTCTGTGTGGGAATGCTAGTCGGGATTTAAAAATTAAGCTTATACTAGTCTATCACAATGATAACCCTAGAGTTGTCAAAAGAGATGTGATAGAAAGCAAGTTAAGTGTATTCTGGAAGGCCAACAACAAAGCCTGGGTAAACAGATTGTTTTTCGGCAAATGGATGAACAAAGGGCCATATTTAATTTAGGTATTTGGGCAAACCGATAGACCGTAGGCGAGGTCGCAAGTTAATTTGCTATTTAATTGGCGTCTTTCTGCGGGATACAAACAGGTTAAGAGTTACGGTCTTGAAAATATTGCGATGGTTAAACCCATAACTTACAGCCCCCAGAAGCCTTTGATCCTTCACTTTTGCAAGAATTACGATGACTCAAATCGCAAATTGCTATTCAATTGCTCAATTTCTCCAAGCCCCCAAATGTTTTCACACCCGTAAATGGCAAATGAAGGAGAAACTCCTACTAGTGCTAGAGACGACCCTCAAGGGGGTTAAACACCTATTTGTAGCACTGTAAATGCAAATAAAAAATCAATACTGCACTGTAAATAACGAGCGATGGTAGACATTAGAATTAATTGCACAACAGTCTCAAGCTCACAAATCGGCAGGAAATGTAATTTATTTTTATGTTTCATTTCGGGGTTAAAATTGTAGACATTAGAATTAATTGCACAACAGTCTCAAGCTCACAAATCGGCAGGAAATGTAATTTATTTTTATGTTTCATTTCGGGGTTAAAATCGATCTCAGGTATCAATGAGTTAATACATATCAGGACCCCCATGGACTAGAACAGTATTGGCATTCATTTTAATAATACTTTATTTTGTGCGAGTCTGATCACATATCGGATGCCCTAACCTAATTGATTGACATGTAGCCTGCATGTTTTACTGCCGCAATAATGACAGTTTCATTTTCTATTGGCTGATTTGAAATGGGTGGTTATGGGCTTACCTAATTGATCATTTGCTTAATTGATTAAAAACAGGCATTTCAATTATACAAACAAGAGGGGACAGAGACTGCCTTACCTAAGTACAAAACAACAAGCCTTGCAAAAGTGCTATTAGACTGTCTAAAATTGTAAATGAAACGTTAGTTGCAAAGGAGAGTAAGACTAACCCAAAAATCATTTTTTAAATATACAAATGGAAAGAAGGCCAGGAAGGAAGCTATAGGAACAGTACAATGTGACACAGGCCGTCTGATAATTAGTTACCAGGAAAAGGCAGATGAACTAAATAGGTTATTTTCTTCTGTATATACAAGGGAGGTACCAGTGGTTGGGACACCGCAACGTAATGGGGCTACACTACCTTCGCCGAATAATTGGCTAAAGCAGGAAGAAATCCAAAAGAGGTTGGAAAAAATAAATGTTAATAAAGCCCCAGGTCCTGATGGAATACATCCACGGGTACTGAGGAAACTGGGTTCTGTAATAGCCAAACCATATCTTATTTACAAAGATTTACTCAACACTTGGTCGCTACCAGATGACTGGCGAATAGCAGAGGTGATACCTATATGTAAGAAGGGAGCAAGAGCAAATCTGGGGAATTATAGTCCACTGAGCCTCACTTCTGTAGCGGGGAAAGCTTTTAGAAGGGTTAATAAGGGATAATATAAAATAATATGTCTATTTGAACAGGATTATAAGTAGGAGTCAACATGGATTTATGAGGGATAGGTCATGTCAAGCAAATCTTGTTAATTAGTATGAGGAGGTTAGTAGAAACCTGGATCTACGCAACTCAGTGGAAGTAGTCTTTTTGGATTTTGCAAAGGCTTTTGGTACACATGGCAGACTATTGTGTAAACTAAGGGATACAGGAACTGCAGAAAATATCTGCCAATAATAGCTCTGTTAATAATGGACAATGTTCCTGCTCACCGTCCAGGCTTGGAGGACAACTTTTTGGAGGAGTTCTTGCCCCCTAATACAACTCCCTTGATCCAGCCCATGGAACATTAGGTCATCTCAAACTTTAAGTAACTGTATGTCAAGGTCCTTTGATCTTGGATACTGAGTTGACACTGAGAGAGATCTGGAAGGACCATTTCAATATCATTCACTGTGTCACTCTCTTACAAAACCATGAACTCTGCCTGGAGGAAATTGTGTCCAGAATCTGCAACTCTGAGGAACGTGGAGGCTGAACCTAGCCCAAGAGTGGAGGACATTGTGTCTCTGGGTAAGTCGATGGGATGAGTAATGACGACATTGAAGAGTTAATGGAGCAGCACAGACAAGAGCTCAATGCTGAGGAGCTCTCATTGTGTGTGCTCTCTTTGTGCCCTATGTTTCTCTCTCAGTGCCCTCTTTCTCTCTCTGTGCCCTCCCTCTACGCTCGGTGTGCTCCTTGTCTCTCCCGTTCCCTTACCTCTTTCTCCCTCTCCTCTCTCTCTATACCTTTCTCTCCCTTCCTTCATTTATCTCCCTCTTCCTTTCTCTCTCTCTTTCTCTCCCTCCCCCTCCCCTGTCTCCCTCTGTCTCCATCACTCTCCCTCTGCCTCCCTTCCTCTGCGCTCTGTGTGCTCTCTGTCTCTCTCTGTCCCCTCCCTCTTTTGTCCTCTCCTCTCTCTCTCTCTCACACAGTCTCTCTCCATCCCTTCATTTCTCTCCCCCTCTCTCTCTCTCCCTCTCCCTTTCTTTCTCTCTCTCTCCCTCCCTCCGGCTCTTCCCCTCCCTATCCTCCCTTTATTCTCTCTCTCTCCGCAACTCGCTCTATCCCTCTCCCCCTTCTCTTTCTCGCTCTCCCTCCCTTAATTTCTCTCCCTCACTCTCTCCCTCTCCCTTTCTTTCTCTCTCCTTCCCACCTGTTCTTCCCCTCCCTCTCCCTCCCTTCTTTCTCTCTATACCCATCTCTCTATCCCTTCTCCTTCCTCCCACCCACTTTTCTCTTCCTTTCCCCCACTCCCCTCCCTCTCATTCTCCATCCCTCTCTGACTCGTCCCTGTCTGCCTACTCTCTCTCCTTCTCTCTCTCTCCCTCCCCATCTCACTCTGCCTCCTGTCTCTCTACCTCTTCTCTCTCTCTCGCTCTCTGCCTCCCTCTCCCTCCTCTCTCCTTTTCCCCCTGGGCCTATGAGAGTTGCTGTGCTACGTTGCGTATGTGCAGTTGTCCGATTCCCCTGAGGTTCAGGGCCCTCAGCCTGTGGGTAGCGCCTGCGCATGATGCATCTCCTTACTCACAACGTATAGCTATTATAGTGGATGTGTGCTTTTATGCCTGCACATACTTGTTATGCTACTTCAGACCTCTTTCTAGTTTATTACAAAACTCTCCAACATAAAAGTATATTTAAATGATGGGAGACATTAACAAATTACTAGAACGTCAATTGGAGTGATGAACTAAAGTTTGATACTGGCTACAACAATATAATATACCTGTAAATATAATTACATTAGTGATTGTGAATGCTCTTAAAATGACTGAAAACGTACCCAATAACCTTATCATGTTCTATAGTTTATACTTTATTTAATGTATTTCTTTACAGGGTTGTTTGTTCTATTTCTGAAATATTCTTTCTGTGATTATGAATCAAAAATCAACAAATGCTAGACAGTCTGACAGCGAAGTTTCTTCAGACAATGAATGTCTACTCGATAGATTGATTTGATGACTCGGAGGCCATCGTGATGTTATTATGATTTTTTCGAGTAACACATTTTTTTTTTCTTCTCTTTGTCTGAGTGTGCTGGTATGTTACCATTTCTTGCTTTATTTCAACAAATTTTTATTGTCAGTTTTAGTCATTTATTCGCTAGAAGTTCTGGCTCCCGGACAATCGTTTGAAAGCAGGACCTTGACAAAAGCCAAGTGAAGCTTCTTTATTCTGTGTTCCAGGCTACTTAGATCTTTGTCTGCTTAGTATTTATGTTGGATGAAAACAGCTTGTAACCAACATACAGTCTTGGATCTCAAGTTGAGAAACAAGGTTGCTTTTTCTTGATTTTTACAAATAAAAACATTACATTTATTTAATCCTATCACTACTAGAGTATATTTCTGCCCCAAACGTCCCTGGATTATTTCAAATTTTTACAGTATGTTTAAATGATTTTACATGATATTAAACAAAAATAAAATATAATCTTATAATAGGAAGATGAAAATGACCATGACTGTCTCACTATATTTTCGATTAAAATTTATATTTAGTTATTTTGTTTCATTTTAAATTATTTATTCATATGTTGTTGATTTTTTATTTAGGTTTAGCTAGTTTAGTTGTTCAGTTGAGTCCGACTATCTGTGACCCCTTTGGATCTTTTCACACCAGTCACTTCTTGTGTCCAGTTGTGCCAATTATTACGTTTTTCACAGCAAATATACTAGAGTGGCTTGCTAGTTCCTTTCAGTTGACCATGATTTGTCTGACTTCTCTGCTATGAACTGACCATCTTGGGTGACTCTACATGGTATAGCTCACAGCTTAATTGAAGTACACAAGCCCCCTTACCACAACAAGGTAGTGATCCCGAAGGGGAGGTCTAGTTAAGTAATTTCTTCGAAGTTCAAAAAAATAATGTTTAATTACATTTAAAGGTATATCTAAGTTTCCGTTCTTACCTTTATCTAATCTAACCCATTCTGTGTATATCAGACACACACATTACATGGAGTCATTCTATACACATAAAGATTTATTTTATTTTAAAATAAAACTTGTTTTCCACACCCCCAGTGCTGCTTACATCGTTACTGTGTACCTACCAATAAAAACACTGCATTTGGGTACGGATTTTAACTCTTCAAGCCACAGATGAGTGTAGCTCCTTCAGCAGGGGGACTACACATCCCATGATTCCTTCTTGCACAAACTGCTATCACTGATTGTTATATTTTATTAAAATGTATTTTCTGCCTGTGATTGGCCAAAACAAATTATTAATTTTATGCTACTTTTAGCAGAAGTATCCAGGAGTGTTAACTAACAAAAGCAACTGCTTGCAAACTCAAGAGATTTATAAAACATCAGAGTTTGTTAATGTTTATTTTGGTATTTTCGTCATGCAAAAAATATTTTCATAAACAACTGATTCTCCTCTATCAGATACGTTCATTATCAAGGAAACCTAGATATGCCTTTAATGTAAATTATTCAAATTGTATTAATTATACATCAATAAAATCCCAAACCAATTATGTTAAAAATTATATTGGAGTTGTCATGTACCTCTTTTGTTTTTTTACATCCCTTTCTATAATTTCTTTTGCTAAATTTAATATACACTGGATATCTGCATTTGTGGCATCTTGCATACTACATATACTTCTTCTCATAAAACAACATTTATTTTATATTACTGATTATTAGATTTCCGTCTGTTTATTTAAGATGTGTTGTTGTTCAGTCGTGTTCGACTCTATATGACCCTTTTGGACAGCAGCGTGCCAAGTATATATATATATATACAGTATAAATATATATATATATATATATATATATTTATATATATATATATATATATATATATATATATATTTATATATATACATATATATATATATATATATATATATATATATATATATATATATATATCCTTATGTCTCTGCTTGTGCCTATTCATAAGACATTCTTGGCAAAAATACTGTAGTGGGTTGCCAGTTCCTTCTCTAGTGTACAGTGATTTTTCTGACCTCTGCTATGATCTGCTCATCTTGGGTGAACCTACATGGTAATGCTCACAGTTTCATTGCCAAGGTAGCAATTCAGAAGGGGATTTAAGATGTAGTCTTAGTGCAGGAATAGAAACAGTCTTTTTTACTCACTGAAACCTTCCAAATAGTCCCAACAAAAGTCTGCTGACTACAACTCATGCATATAGTGTCTCTGTAATTCTAGATGTATTAACCAATCACACATTGACACTCTGCCATGGAGAAACAGTCTGCATGTGGCTAGTACATCTAGTAGCAGCAATAGAAACGCTGTGTGCATGAGCAGCCGGGGGCAGACCTTTGCAGGGACTGTTTGGAATATTTCAGTGAGTTTAAGAACTTGCCAATAAAAGGATGTTTGTGTATGCTAACAAAAACATAGGTAGTTTAATTTAATATTAAAAACAGGAAATCTTCCATGTCCCTTTAAACGTTTGGTCACATTTTTTTGTAATGTATTCCCTGACATACATAATCTGTATAATTTTGGGTGTAATTGTCTGTATTTATCTTCCAATCACCTTTAAAGAGCAAGTTCCACCTAAATACAAACTTGTACGGCCGTGAACATGATCAATTAGTCAAACCCGTAGTTACAGGATCGACAGAGCCAATGGCAAATGAGATCGTCATCATTACGTCATTACTGAAAAATGGAGGTTAGATCTCAAAGCCTTACGGGTTTCAATTACGTGTTACGATCTGACACGCATTCCAGAAATAATGCAATATTAATAAATCAGTAAATATGATATTCAGGTCCATGCGAGTTCCATTATATGTATTAACACATTGATAGCCGGGATCGATATAACACGGAAATTAAACATTAACAAAAGTATTTTAGATTGCAGATTTGCGAGCCGGAGAATGTTGATCAATTCTAATACCTAACATCACTTTCCCTTTTATTATATGTACAGTAGTGTGTATATTGGTATCTACAGTGCTACGTATAGGACTTTAACCCCCTTGCGGGTCCTCTCTAGTACCTATTGGCTTTTTGGCTCCATTTGCAGGTTACGGGCTTGAACGCCAGTGAATTTATTGCAATTTAATAGCGTGATTAGAACGTAACAGTTACGGGCTTGACAGAACAAAGCATTTGCAGCTACGGAGTGCAATTTTCCACATCCTTACACCGCATGTTGTTGGCGGCCAATTTAATAGCCACAAGTCTTACGGGTTACGCTAGAGGCTACGGCTTTACACGTTGATGGGATTTAATAGGGCTGATAGAAGGCTGATTAGATTGGTACAAAAATGCAAGAGCCATTTCAAGTTGTGACTGGGACATGTATGTCCTATCCTCGGAACAAACATATTGAGGTCTTGTAGCAATAAAAAGCAAAGATTTTTAATTACTGTTCAGTTAAACTTTGCTTACCGACACCACAGTGGACATTGTGGAATATCCCCACAAGTCCCCAAATCATAATCTGTCCAAATTCCACACCTATTGACAAAAAAAAGGAAATTCTGGATTATTGGCCACATTCCACTTCCTTTCCCGCAAATTACACAAAGTGTTTCATATGGACTTGGAAGAGTTAAGAAGGGTGACTGGTTACCAGTAATTACAAACAGTATTTTATTGCTCAGTAACCTGTGGTTCTTCTAGGAAGCAGATGAAATAGAGCGAACACACATGGACATGTTGTAAATAATAACGTTTTACTTCGCTTTAAGTAATGACAGTTTATAACAAATGACAGTTCAGCAACACGATGTACATCAGCATTTCACCTTTGCTGAAGAAGCCTTCGTCTGCACGACCCCAGAGCAAGATGGAAGCAGATGGTCACAGTCAGCTGCGGAGCTACCACAGGTGGTGGTGGTGCAATGCCCCGGGGCACCTCTGTGGAATGTATTTTGAATGTTTTAATTGTTTTTTCTGTAGTGTAGAGCCTCCCCCATCTTACATTGATTGTTGGAAGATGACTTCTCTTCCTCCATGCCTCCCCTTCCAGCATGTATTTCTGCAGAGACCGGGAATCCCATATAACGTTGTGTATGCAACGTCATTTGGAATTCTCTGCCTCTTCAGAAATATGTAACAGCAGGGGAGGCATGGAGGAAGAGAAGTCAACTTCCAACAATCAATGTAAGCCGAAT
This sequence comes from Discoglossus pictus, assembly GCA_027410445.1. Taxonomy (NCBI): domain Eukaryota; kingdom Metazoa; phylum Chordata; class Amphibia; order Anura; family Alytidae; genus Discoglossus; species Discoglossus pictus. Next base: position 385,691,580 of record CM050167.1, read on the forward strand.
GATGGGGGCTGGTGAGGCTGGATGGGCCATGGCATATGTGCTGGATGGGGCATGCGCTGGAAGGGCATTGGGTGGGGGGGCATGAGCTGGGGCCATGAGACCATGGCCTGGCAGGGCATGGCCTCGGGGGCATGGGCTGGAGGGGTATGGGTTGGGGGGCATGAGCTGGGAGGGCCATGAGATCATGGCCTGATAGGTCATGGCCTCGGGGGGCATGAGCTGGAGGGACATGGGCTGGGGGGATATTGTGTTACATTATTAATATACTACTAAAATTACGGCAATACAATTTGAAACCTGGCAATGCTGTTTGCCACACAAAGCGAGCCTGTCCCCCCTCTACTTTGCAGGTCTCGCAAGCCTCCCCACTCTCTCTCACCTTTGTGTCTCTTTGCCCCCTCTCCCTCCCCTGTTTTTCCCCCCTTATCTCCCTCCCCTGTGACTATTTTCCCCTCTCTCACCCCTGTTTCACTTTCCCACCTCTCCCTCCCCTGTGTCTCTTTCCCCCCTTTCCCCCCTCTCCCTCACCTGTGTCTTTCTCCCCCCTCTCCCTCCTTTGTTCTCCTGTTTCCATTAACGGGTGTGGAACCATTTGCGGGCTTGGGAAATTGATTATTTTCCCCAAGCCCGAAATGGCCCTGTGCTCTATGTGAGGTTATAAGCTCATTTTCTAATCAATTGGCTTTTTTTGGCGGCCCAGAACGGCTTTCGAGTTCGGGCTTGAAAAAATGGCGTCCGTTAAACCCGTAATTTTTTTGAAGCCTGTAACTCGTAAGCCGTTTGGAGCCTCTCCCCCCTCTACGTTACTATTATATGTGATATATATATCACATATATGACATACATATATATATATATATATATATATATCATCGGAGGGGGCCTAAAGAGGGGAAAAAATTGGGGGGCCCAAGTTTTTTTTTTTTTTTACCAGAGCCCTCCATTTATTAGCTCCACCACTGGTCACACTGACAGTTCATGGCCCTTTGTTGAGCTTCTATTCGGACTAGAGTGTTGATTAGTTAATCTACCACTTATATATGGTCTGGGATGTAACATGAACACCATGGGCCCTATTAACTTCAAAGCCCGCAGTAGCCATAATACAGATTGAAATTTGGAGGAGTTACAGAGCGATTCAATTAGGCAAGACCGCAACATACGTGGCCGACATCCAAATTCGTAAACCATGCTTCCGCACGTTGCGTTTTACGGTCGTGAACATGATCAATTAGTCAGACCCGTGGTTACGGGCTTAGACGGAGCCAATAGTAAAAGAGATCGCCATCATTATGTCACAAAAAAAATGGAGGTTAGATTACAATCACTTGCGGTTTTGAAGTACAAGTTGTGATTGGGCCCGTATTCCAGAAATAATGCAATATTAAATAATCAATAAATATGATATTCTAGTCCATGCAATTTCTATTATATGTATTATCACATTGATTGCCGGGGTCGATATAATACGGAAAATAAACATAAATTATTTTTTATTACCGAATTGCGGGCTTGACAATATTAATAACTTCACATCACTTTCCCTTTAATTTAAAATATAGTATTGCGTTTATATTTGCTTTTACAGTGCTATGGACAGGACTTTAACCCCCTTGCATGTCCTCTCTAGTAACCTTAGGATTTATGGCTCCATTTGCCCTTTACGGGCTTGATCGCCAGTACGTCTCTCTGGGGAATTGTTGCAATTTAATAGTGATTTACAGAGTTCAGGTTTTGACAGCCCGTAGGGTTTTTCCACCTGTAACCCATAGATCGTTTGCGGGTAGCTAAAAGAGGTCAATTTAATAGCAGTATCTTTTGCGGGCTACTTTACGGGCTACGATTTCTAAAATCGGAGCAATTTAATAGGGTTCCATATCTATCCTCATCATACACTTGGTCACTATCAGCACCAAAATAGGTACATCCTATGTTGTGGGTAGATAACATTAGCACGCAAAAAGCAAATTTTATTCGGGGCATAAACACTGTAATTGGTATTTTTAAGCAGGGAACTTATCTATTCAGGATAAAGGCAATGGACAGACAGCCCTATTAAATTCAGGGACCATAAGTCCAACATAAAGGCTCGCTACGGCTGCGGTCTTGAAATTTGCCCTAGTTACGTTGCTATTAAATTAGAATGGGCTGCGAGCTACGGGCTTGAGATGCAAATCATAGCTAGTTCGTAGAGCGTTGGATTCGGCCTTGTGGACGATCAACTAGTGTAGACCGTAGTTACGGGTTTACACAGAGCCAATGGAAAAAGAGAAAAAGGGGAGGTTACATTTTGAAGTCCTACGGGACTATTAATTGTGCTATTAATTCTAAGACCTAACATCACTTTCCCTTTGATATAAAGTACAGTAGTGTGTTTTTATTTGCATTTACAGAGCTACAGATTGGTCTTTAACCCCCTTGCAAGTCCTCTCCAGCACACGTTGACCTTTGGGCTCCGTTTGCGTGTCACGGTCTAGTGACATTTAATAGCATGATTGGATTTGTAGCAGTTACAGGCTTCACAGATCAAAGGATTTGCAGGCTGTGAAGTTCCAACGCAGGCATTTTTCAGCCTGCGTTCGAACACGTAAGTCTTCTGTGGCCTGAGTTATGCGACTAATTTAATAGTTGTAAGTCCTACTTTCAACGTTACAGGCTACGTTCTAACACGCAGCCCGAATTTAATGAGGCTGTTAGAGATCAATGAGAGGGGTAATGTATTTAAAGTGAGGTTATATTACCTTCAATTAATGTGAATATCTTTATTGAGCTTCACAAGAATCTAGTTCAAAATTGTTTGACTGGTGCTATAATTTTGTTTATACTGTACTATAGAATTGTTTGTTAATTTAATATCTACATAATAGGGTTAAATGTGTGAATCAAGAATAAAACATAAGCAAAATAATTTGGGTTTTCATTTTATGCTTCGCTGACTTAACGAGAACTTGAAATGCTCATTTTTGGTCTATGACATGTTAAACTGCAAAAATTGCTTCCACTTTTACTTAGTTATAAATCACAATTTGCTGGAATACCATCACTTACAGCACTGGTATCATCATTTTCCAGAACGACTACCATAAGTCACATATGACATCTGTCAAGTAATTCTCTTCAAACTCCTTGCAAGCATCGGAAAACCACATCTGTTCCCTGTTAACAGTGAAATAATGTTCTTTGATTTCACTATAATTATTGGATCATTTTTATTATGCTTTTCTCTATGTATAATAACATATTTTTTTCTTTTAATATTATTTATCAGTTTTATTTAGTTTCTTACTATGGTATAATTATCAAAGCAGCAATTTGTTGTGCTTAAAAAAGTGAAGTTAAAGTTATTTATATATAGGTTTCCTGGGTTTCAAATGTTTGGTAAGAAACAGGCAGTGATTATCAGAAACAAATATGTGTTATATAGAAAAGTGCAGTGTACTTATAAAGTTATAGGCAGGAAACTAAAATCCAGCTTTGCACACCCACAGAGAGCTTCAACAATCCAAGTACACAGAGGAGAAGCTGAGTTTTAACTGTCATAAATTACAAAAAATACATTTTGCTAACTTCAAGGTAACTGTTTAAATGTTTATTCTGGTATTTTTTCATACAAAAAATGTTTTCATACACTACTGATTCTCCTCTATCAGATGCACTCAAAATCCAGGAAACTTACATATGACTTTAAATATCCAACTTGGTATGTTTTAAGGGCTGTTCATCAAAGATAGTTAAAGAGTCACTGTACAATATAAAAAAATATTAGTTACATAGTAATTGAGGTTGAAAAAAGACTTTCAGTCCATCAAGTTCAACCTTTTAAGATCTCCTCGGATCTGCAATATGCAAATTAGTTAAAAAGCAATTAGTTGTTAATTAATTGGTAATTAATTATTAATCAACAATTGATTTTATTTATTAATTTATTTTTTTCAATTAATAATTAATTGATCCACAGGAAGGCAAACAGGGAAAAAAAACAAGTGAAACTAAGCCAATTGTCTCGAAAGGGAAAAAAAATAATTCCTTCCTGACCCAGATACTGGCGATCGGATTCCTCGCTGGATCAATACTCTCTGTTTAATTATCCAGGATAACCCTGAATTCCCTTTTTAATTAAAAATAAATACAGTCCCCTTTTAAAGTTATCTATCGAATCCGCTGTCACCACCTCTTTTGGTAGAGAATTCCACAGATTAACCACCCTTACTGTGAAGAACCCTTTTCTTTCTTTTAGGTAAAATCTTTTTACTTCTAACCTCAAAGGATGTCCTCTTGTCAGTTGAAAACCTCTTGGCACACAAAGCTCCCTTGACAAATTTGTATACTGACCCTGGATGTATTTATATAGGGTAATCATATCCCCTCTTGAAGTGGTGCCCAAAATTGTCCTCCATATTCCAAATGAGGGCGTACTAAAGATTTGTATAGTGGCAGAATTATATTTGCTTCCCTGGCTTCTATACCCTTCTTAATACATGCTAATATTTTACTTGCCTTTGCAGCTGCTGCTTGTCATTGAGCACTGTTACCTAGGTGGTTGTCCACAAGTACTCCCAAATCCCTTTCAATATCTGATACCCCTATATTTGCTCCAATAAGATTATAAATTGCATGGCTATTTTTCCTTCCCAGATGCATAACTTTACATTTATTCGTATTAAATCTCAACTGCCATTTAGATGCCCATTCTTCTAATTTACATAAATCCCTTTGAAGGAATATGTTTGAAAACTTTGAGTCGGACTAAAAGCAGCTAAGCCTGCTTAATTATTAGAAATAAAAGGCTCTGCTTGACTGAGAAGAAATCGATAACACATTGGTGGAAACTGCGTAAGAGGAGCGTTTGCATTTCTGGAGACATGGTTGCATCTAGTGCCTGTGAGGGGAAGCAGTGTAGTGTCAGTATCAGTCTGATCCAGTTTTCTGACCAAGCTCTTTAACTTCTGACTGTTTCCTCCTCTCCCATCACTTCACTGATACATACAAAAACACAGAGCCCGACTCAATTGAGCACTGATAAGTTACTGGAGCCCGTAAGTGAGGCCGTAAGTTAATTTGCTATTCAACTGGTGTATTTTTGCAGGCTCCAAACAGTTTATGTGTTACGTACTTGAAAACTTTGCGGTTGTTAAACTTACAGCCGCCCAAAGCCTTTGATCTTTCCCGTCTGCAAAACATATGACCACTAAAATCGCAAATTGCTATTCAATTTCTCCAATTCCCCAAGGCTGCTAATGTTTTCACACTCGTAAATAGCAAATGTAGGAGAAAATCCTACGAGCACTAGAGAGGACCCGCATGGGGGTATAACCCCTGTCCATAGCACTGTAAATGCAAATAAAAAAATCAATACTGCACTGGAAAGCGATTAAAGATATTAGAATTAATTGCTCAAAAGTGTTAAACTTGCAAATAGGCAAAAAATAATTATTTTCTTTTTCTTTTCAGGGTTATCGATCTTGGGAGTCAATGAGTTAATACATATCAGGCCACCCACATGGACTAGAACAGTATTGGCATTCATTTTTATTATTTTGTGGTTTTGCGAGTCCAATCGCATATCGCACCCAAACGCTAAATGATTGACATGTAACCTCCATCTTATACTGCCATAATGATGACGAACAGCCAATAGAAAATGATGTCTCATTTTCTATTGGCTGTTTCTAAATGGGTAGTTACGGCTTTGCTTAATTAATCATGTTCCCTTCCTGAAATGCTACATATGAGTGCATGGTTTTCGGCTTTCTGGGCTTGTTCAATTGAATAGCACCGTAATTGTAGCAGAGTTCAAGCCTGCAGCAAGCCCGTAGACATACGACCTGTATACCGTGAGATGCGGACTTCAAATTGAATTGTGCTCTATATGTTTATATCCATGGCTTACACAACTGCCAATGTTGTTAGTTTCTTACATACTTTCCCAAAAATTGCCCTTTTTCTTGAAGTACAGTGGATGTTTAAAATCTCTTTTGGCTCCATACAAAAATATAAGAAGAAGATAAGTTTCAACTCAGCTTAACTCCACTTAAATGGATATGGAAGGTTCCCCATTTTAAATATTATTATAATTGCATATCTGATCATTATTTTATTTTGTTGTTTAGTTGTTCAGTCGCGTCTGACTCTCTGTGACTCTATGGATCCCAGCACCCCAGGTGCATCTTTCAGTCACTGCTCCTCTGAGCTCCATCAAGTTCATATTCATTGCTTCAGTGACCTCCTCTATCCATCTACAACTCTTTTGTCCCCTTATTCTTGTGCCTTCAATCTTTCCCAGCATCAGAGTCTTTTCTAGGGAATCCTGCCGTCTCATGATATGGCCAAAATATTTGAGCTTCAGCCTCATGATCATACCTTCTCGTGAACAGTTTGTTCTGATTTCTCGAAGTATTAATTTATTGGATCTTCTTGCAGTCCAAGGGACCCTAAGCAGTCTTCTCCAACACCACAATTCAAAGGAGTCAATTCTATGGCACCCAGATTTCTTTATGGTCTAGCTCTCACATCCGTATGTTACTACTGGGAATACCATAGTTCGAACTATACAGACCTTTGTTAATAGTTTAATATGTTAACTTTTTACTAGCTTGTCCAAGCTTGCCATAGCTTTCCTCCCCAGAAGCAAATGTCCTTTAATTTCATGACTACAATCTGCAAAGATCTTGGATCCAAGAAAAATTAAATCTGTCACTGCCTCCACTTTTTCCCTGTCTATTTGCCAGGAAGTGAGGTTGCCGTTTTCCATTATCTTCATCTTTTTAATGTTGAGCAGCAGTTCAACTTTTGCACTCACTTCTTTTACCCTCATCAATAAGTCCTTTAGCTCTTCCTTACTTTCAGCCATCAGAGTATCATTGGAGTATCTGAGGTTGTTGATATTCCTTCCAGCAATATTGATTCTGGCTTTGAATTCATCAAGTCCGGCCTTACGCATGATGTATTCTGCATGTAAGATGAATAAATAAGGTGGCAATATACAACCTTGTCGCACTCCTTTTCCGATCTTGAACCATTCTGTTGTCCTATGTTCAGTTCTGACCGTGGCTTCTTGATCAACATACAGATGTATTAGGAGGAGGATGAGATGATTTGGTACTCCCATCTCTTTAAGGACATGCCACATTTTGTTGTGGTCTTTAAAGCAGATGTAAATGCTTTTTCGGAACTCTCTTGCTTTCTCTATTATCCAGCGGACATTGGCAATTTGATCTCTTCCTCTGCGGAATCCGTCTTGCACATCTGGTAGTTCCTGGTCCATATGTTGTTGGAGTCGGGCTTGTAGAATCTTAAGCATTACCTTGCTGGCATGTGAAATGAGTGCAATTGTTCGATAATTGAAGCACTATTTGGCACAGCCTTTTTTGGGGATTGGGATGTAGACTGACCTTTTCCAGTATATTGGCCATTATTGAGTTTTCCAAATGTGTTGGCATAAGGCAGGTAACACTTTCACAGCATCATCCTGTAGGGTTTTGAATAGTTCAATTGGGATTCCATCACCTCCTGCAGCCTTATTATCAGCAAGACATCCTAGAGCCCATCTCACTTCACTCTCCCAGATATCTGCTCCAACTCATTGAACAAATGATTAAGGTCATCACTGCTGTTAAGATCCTTCCGGTATAGATCTTCAGTGTATTCCTTCCACCTCTTCTTTATCTGATCTTCTTCTGTTAAGTCCCTACCATTTTTGTCTTTTATCACTCCCACTTTTGCATGAAAGGTGCCTTTTAGGATTCCAATTTTCTTGAAGAGATCTCTTGATTTACCTATTTGGCTCTCTTCTTCAATCTCTTTACATAGCTCATAGTAGAATGTCTCCTTGTCTCTTCTTGCTATCCTCTAGAATTCTGCATTCAGTTGGACAAATCTTTTCCTATCTCCACTACCTTTCGCTTTCCATCTTTCCTGGGCTACTTTCAAAGCCTCATCAGACAGCCAGTTTGACTTCTTACTTTTTTTTTTTTTTAGGGATATTCTTTGTTTCCTGGATAATGTCTCGGTCCAAAGTTCTTCAGGTATTCTCTCTTCCATGTCTAGTTCCCTAAATCTATTCTTTACTTCCACTTTTTCACAAGGGATATTATTTATTTTGTATCTTCTTGGTCTGATGTTTTTCCCCCTTCTTCAGTTTAATTTTCAACTTTGCAATAAGAAGCTCATGGTCTGAGCCGCAGTCGGCTCCAGGTCTCGTTTTTGCTGACTGTATAGACCTCCTCCATCTTTGGTTGCAAAGTATATAGTCAATTTGATTTCTATGTTGTCCACCTGGTGATGTCCATGTGTAGAGTCGTCTCTGAGGCTGTTGGAAGAGGGTGTTTGCTACGACCAGAGAATTATCTTGACAAAATTATACTAATCTCTGACCTACTTTATTTTGTACTCCAAGGCCAAATTTGCCAGTTATTCCAGGTGTCCTTTGGTTCCCTACTTTAGCATTCCAAAAACCTATGATGATTGTAATATATTTTCTTAAAATTATATCAATGACATGCTGAATGTCTTTGTAGAACTGGACAACTTCAGCCTCTTCAGCATCTGTGATTGGAGCACAGACTTGGATCACTGGGATGTTAAATGGCTTGCCTTGAGTTCAAATTGAAATCATTCTGTCATTTATTGGGTTGTTACCGAGCACTGCTTTGGCCACTCTTTAATTGACTAGGATGTCTACTCCATTTCTTCTGTGGGATTCTTGAGAACACTAGAAGATCTGGTGGTTGTCTGATGTGATGAGATATATTTTTTAATTCCTTGGTAAATGGTCATAGGGGAACTAATTAGATGAAGTGTCTAACTTTTATCTCCACATTTAAGTTCACCAATCTTATCTCCACATTTAAGTTCACAAATTCCCAGGATATCAATGTTTAACCTTGTCATTTAATTCTTGACCACATCTAGTTTGCCTTAGTTCATAGTTCTAACATTCCAGGTTCCTATTCTGAATCATCTTCTTCAGACTTTCCTTTCCCCTCCAGACACATCCGCAGCTGGGTGTCCTTTCGGCTTTGGCCCAACTACTTCATTAGATCTGGTGTTACTTGTACATGCCCTCTGCTCTTCCTCAGTAATGTGGTAGGCACCTTCTGACCTGAGGGGCTCATCTTCCAGTGCCAAGCCCCTTTACCACATCCAGGTATTGATCCAGAGGGGGGTAATTTTATTACCAAATGCTTAAAAGCTCTGTTTTTACTCACTGAAACCTTCCAAATCTCAAGAAAGGTCTACCCCAGTAGCTCATGCACACAGTGCTTCTGTTGAAGTAGGCAATTACAGACTTTTTCTCAACAGCATGTTTCAAAATTCTGCTGATAGACAATCTGTGATTTGCTAGTACAACTAGTACTACAGAGAAAAAGTGTGCCTGAGTTTGAGGGGACAGAATATTTGGAAAGTTTTTGGGAGTAAAAACAGAACTTTTAAGCACTTACCATCACAATTATACATGGCCGAGTCACATTATGACCACCAGCTAATATTCTGAATAACCGCCATGTGCAGCAGTTACAGCTGCTAGATGATGTGGTAGTGCGTCAATAAAATGCCGGAAGGTTGGCAAGGGTATCTGGATGTTTTTTGTCCTTCTACACATATTACAGATGGAAAGCAATCTGAGAGGCTCTTTAAAGTCCTAGCACTTTATTTCAAGTCTATATCCCCCCCACCCGTTGTTTATGTAGGTAATTAATACATTTTTATTTATATTTTGCAACATTATATATAATAGAGTGCTTTTCGTCCAACACTTGTGTCCAGTTTGTGATTATATATATACTAGCGAATTGCCCGTCAAAAAATGACGGCAATGAAATTGTAAGGTAGCTAATGTTGTTTGGTGTGTAGATATAATACATTAATAAATGAATATACTTTACCTATTTGGAAGCATTGTGTTGAAGAGATGTGAATGTGTTTTGACATTGCTGCAGCATTAGTGTTGTGGGGCTGCTCTCTAAGCGTGGTGAATGTGTGCAGTGTAATACTGTGCGTGCGCGAGTCGAAACCGTGCGCGTAGTGTCGTACTTCCGCATTTGCGTTAAATGGCGGTTTATGTGTGTTGTGCGTCTTTGCGTATTGTCCGTTGTTGGTTTGTAGTGGTTTTCGAGTTTCGTGAGGTGTTTTGCGAGTGTGGTGTGGTGTTTTACGTCTGGAGAGTGCTGTAGCCTCGTTTTCGTTTTGTCCGTCGGCCATTTTTTCTCTCGCTTAGCAATTTTATTAGTGTCTAAAGTGTTTTATTTTTATTTAAATGAAGATGTAACTTGTTTTTTTGAGGTGCTGGATGGTTCCTCTTGCTGTAGGTAAGCTTTTTATGTGTGTGTTGTGTGTATTTATTGTGTTTTAAATGTTTGTATGTCGGCGTGTTGCGTCCGATGTTTGCGAGGTCGTAATGTGTGGTAACGTGTTTCGTAGGTTGTTTGCGTTCCTCGTAAAATTTAGCGAGTGTCGTAATTTGTGTGTCGTGTTTTTTGAGTAGCGACGTGAAGTTTGCAAAGGGTTTGAGGCCCTTGCCCAGTGACCTCGCCAGCAACTGAGGCCCTTGCCCAGTGACCTCGCTACGCGAGGGCCGCGAGGGCCGCGAGGGCCGCGGCTCGCTACGTGAGGGCCGCGGCTCGCTTTGCGAGCCCGCAAGCGTGAGCAACGGCCCGTACGCTCACAACTATATATGTGATTTGTCCTGCTCTATCATTTAAGGGTTCTATTCCCTGCCTACAATTGTGTTATATTATCTGGATCCATGCAGACTGCAGACTCTTCAGCTGCTGAAAAGTGCGTAGTGGAGACCTTGGCGATTGGGGTGGTCCCACGGGTGCTCAATGGCGTTCAAGACCAGGGAAGTACTTGGACGTCTTCGTCATGATCCTCCAACCACTCCCAGACAATTATGGCCATATGACAAGTTGCATTGTCCTGCTGGAAAATCCCATCTGCTTCAGGAAAGACAGGACAGTCAACATATATGGGTGTAGAGTGGTACCTCGTTCCTGTCTGCTCCAGTTTGCAACTTTTTTGGAACTTGACGCGTTTCACAGAGGAAAAATTACTCAGAACTTGACTCGTCAGACTGATCAATTTGCCCGGAACACAATGCTTACTTGGAAGCATCACGACACCCTGCATCCTGTCTCTCAGGAAGTGGAATGTATATATACATTTTAAAATATTTATATAACATGCCATTTCCAGACTGGAAATATAATTGTTGAGCAAACTTATAAACCCAGCACTCTTACAATATTAATAAATTAAAAATAATTTACTTGCCCAATGATCGGAAAATTTAAGAATTTAAAACTTTATTAGACCGGCTGCATCTCATTTTGTTGGATTTTGTGACTATATTTCTAGAGCTATGATCCTACGCACAGAAATTCTCCTACTGTTCTCATCACTGGAAACTGATTACAATATTCAGGAAGTAATTGAGTATCCGGAATAAGAACATAAATTAGATATAAATAGTATATTGCTTTTACAGTTAACTCGCCCACATCATTCCAATTTATGGTACATCCATATGCAACAAGATATGTATCCCCTGGTGATGTAGAAAAGTTTTGAGTATCTTAATTGTATTCCACTAAATATACCGCACTCTTTTTTGCCCTCCCAATCATTTTAATAAAATATAAAATTAAACAATTTAAAACCTATTTTGGCATCAAAAAGCAACAAAAGAATTGTGTTGTAATTGCAGCCAAAAAGACGATTTTCCTAATATTTCGTTTTGTGAACCCTTTTCCTTTTTATGTACTCTCTGAAAAACAAAGATCAGGTGCATATGAATAAATCACTAAGCAAGGATAGAGGCTTGAATTATCCCAGATAAACAGATTCATGACTTTCTTTCTTTGCATGCAGGTGTTTCTAATGTGTAATAAATTAGCCTCATGCAGTGATCTTGATATTGCTTTTGTATGAAGTTTTATTTCAACAATAAGATATTGATTGTATACTGTAAATATATATTGTAACAGAACCTTACCTTTGCCTGGGAACATTTACTACTACACTGGCCCTTTAACTGTTTGGAATGTTGTTGTTTTTTGAATATATGTATGTAACTGTCATGCTGAGTTCAGTTAGTAAAAAGTTTTTCTCTGATGGTTGATAACTTCAATTTTACACAGCAGCTTGCCAGCAGCTTGCCAGGGAAAAGGACGTCTCCAACGGCTGATACCCTCTCACTACCGGGGTAGCCGTTACATTGGTTGGCAGCGGTGGGATGGTCCTTTTATCCAGAGAGCAAGTGCTGAATGGAGTCTCAGTACGCCAAGCTGAAAAGACCCACACTAAAAGATTTATTGGAGAGTCGTGGTAGGAGTGCCAGTAACAGGCCACGGAGGGAGCTGATAACTGACCTGCTGGAGCTGGACGAAATGGATAGATCCAAGGAAGTAACGGAGCCCTTTACATCTGTCAGCGAGGACGATGTAATTACTGGTATTGTACAGCGGAGATTATCCTTGTATCCAGAAACGTCCGTGGAACTAATAAACCAGCTGCTCCGGGAAACAAGGGAGGAGATAGAAACTAAGAGGAGACAAGAAACGGAACTGGTAAGAGCTAGACAGCCCATTACACAGGCAGTTCCTACCCCCCCACCCACTGCTACAGTAAAGAAAATACCGTTCACTGCATTTAAAGCTTTTGTAGAAAGTGAGGAGGAAATAGATGGATATTTGGCTGACTTTGAGAGACAGTGCTCACTACACCAGGTACCACCAGACCAATGGGTCACTATTTTGTCTGGGAAATTGTCGGGCAAAGCCAATGAAGCCTTTCGGGCTCTTGCTCCAGAGGATATTTTACAATATCAGCAAGTTAAAAAGGCGCTGCTAACCCGATATGCCGTAACCCCAGAAGCATACCGCCGTCGCTTCCGGGAGTCCAAGAAGAAGGCTGTGGACTCCCACATGGAATGGGCAAACACAATACAAAGGGTGGCATCACATTGGGTGAGAGGGTGCAATGCCAACACCGGAGAAGAAGTGTTACAGTTGTTCTTGATGGAACATTTCTTTCAAGATCTGGCTGCGGATATACAGGACTGGGTGAGAGATCGCCGCCCTGCCAACTTAACTGAGGCAGCGCGACTAGCAGATGAATACGTAGAAACAAGGAAGGTGAGCCAAGGTACCACACGACCAGCACCTAGAACAGAGGCACGTACCCCAACCTACACTGCACGCACAGAATTTCGGGCTCCAGTACCCCCAGGACCTCCACGCCCTCAGGGGTCTTACAACCAGCCCCGAGAATCTTACAAAGTGACATGCTATCACTGCAGCAACACTGGGCATATTGCCCGTTATTGCCCTTTGAGATCAGCCAATAACGAATGGAGGCGTACAACATCCCACACAGAGACCCCGCCATCACGTCCCTCTGCTGCTCACTGCCTGGAAATCAAAGGGAGCCCTGAGGAGTGTTTGGGAATCTTGTATGAGGCCAACCCCGTACAGGCTGCCTCCCCGGATAACCGCCAGCATCACCGCCAAGAGGTGCGTGTGAATGGACAGATAGCACAAGGCTTAAGAGACACTGGCGCTACCATCACTTTGGTGCAGAAACATCTTGTGAAACCAGAACATGTATCTAATCGTACCGTTGCTGTTCGTGTCGCAGGGGGGGCTGTTTTTCGCTTACCCACCGCCCGGGTACACTTGGATTGGGGAGTCGGGTCGGGAAAGACCACAGTAGGCATCATGGACAATTTACCTGCTGAAGTCGTGTTGGGCAACGATATTGGCCCTCTAGCCTCAGCCTTTTTACCCACGACTGCTGCTGCTTGTCCCGTGACCACCCGCTCACAGACCCGTACCGAGGACGATCCTACAACAGGTCGGGAGACCCAGGTAAGCCACAAGCAGACACTTAGCACTAACGCCACAGAGAGACCCATAGCGTGGGACACCCCCGAAGAGTTTGGGAGGGAAACTAGACAGGACCCCACCCTCCAAAAGTACCGAGAATTAGCCGACAGTAGAGGGGATGAGCGGGAACGTTTTATATGTGAGGGGGACAGGTTATATAGATTGACCGAAGGCAGAAAGAGAGGCTGTGTCCCTTCGCAGAAGCGCCAACTCGTAGTACCCAGAAAGTACCGGTTGGAACTTCTCCGAATTGGCCACGACATTCCGTTGGCAGGGCATCTAGGGGGTAACCGCACCACCTACAGGATCACCCAGATCTTCTTTTGGCCAGGGATCTCGAGGGATGTGCGGCGTTACTGCAGCACTTGTGATGTATGTCAACGAGTAGGAAAGAGGGGGGATCACCCTAAAGCCCGACTGTCACCTATGCCCGTGATCGAGGAACCATTTAGCAGGGTGGCAGTCGACCTCGTAGGACCCCTACCTAACCCCAGCCCTTCTGGTAAGAGGTATATTCTTACAGTAGTGGACTATGCTACTCGCTACCCAGAAGCCGTCGCTCTGACGAATATCCAGGCTGACACTGTCGCCAGTGCGCTGGTCGGGATATTCACCAGAGTGGGATTTCCTCAGGAAATCCTATCTGACCGAGGAACCCAGTTCACCGCAGACCTAACTCAGCAGCTATGGAAGGTCTGTGGTGTTAAAACCCTGCTTAGTTCACCATACCATCCTCAAACTAACGGTCTCTGTGAACGCTTTAATGGTACCCTAAAGCAATTGCTACGGACCTTTGCAGCGGAATACAGAGACTGGGAGCGATTCTTGCCGCACCTCTTGTTCGCATATCGAGAGGTGCCGCAGGAATCCACAGGGTTCTCCCCCTTCGAGTTGCTCTATGGACGGCGGGTGCGAGGCCCCCTCAACCTCGTCCGGGAGCATTGGGAGGGAGAGATGGACCATGAGGGGGTCCCTATCGTACCTTATGTGCTGGAGATGCGGGACCGCATGGGGCACCTAGCCAGGATGGCCCAAGAACACCTCCAGGCGGCACAAGGCCGTCAAAAACATTGGTACGATCGGGACGCTAGGCTGAGAACGTTCCAAGTAGGTCAGAAAGTCCTGGTGCTTAGACCTGTTAAAGGAAATAAACTACAGACCTCCTGGCAGGGCCCTTACAAGGTGGTGGCACAGGTCTGTGACACCACCTATGTAATTGCCAGTAGCAAGGACGAAAGGATACAGAAGTCCTTTCATATAAACTTATTAAAAGAGTACCAGGAAAGGCCCGAAGATATAGCAGCCATATGTATCCCGGCCACTGAGGACCCTGACAACCTCCCCATCCCAGATCTGTTAGCCGATGCCGAACCTAAAACTCGGCTTAATACAGTGCAGCTAGGGGAGCGATTAACTCCCATAGAAAGAGAGCAACTCCAACAATTACTAGCTAAGAAAGGATTGACGTTTTCCCAGGAGCCCGGTTACACACCCTTAGCGACCCATTATGTCGAAACCCCAGGACAAACTCCTCTCAGACAGACTCCCTATAGAATCCCTGAAGCCGTAAAAGAAGAGATGAGAAAAGAGATTCAGGAGATGTTAAAACTAGGAGTTATAGAGCCATCCGACAGCCCCTGGGCCTCCCCAGTCGTCCTAGTCCCCAAAAAGGACGGAACGACCCGGTTCTGTGTCGACTATAGACGCCTCAATGACCGAACCGTGACAGACGCATACCCCATGCCCCGAGTGGACGAACTATTAGATCGTATTGCCAGGGGACGATATCTGACCACCATCGATCTGTGCAAAGGGTACTGGCAGATTCCCTTGGCCAAGGACGCTATCCCTAAGTCGGCGTTTGTCACCCCGTTTGGCTTGTACCAATTTAAGGTCATGCCATTCGGTATGAAAAACGCCCCTGCTACATTTCAGCGCTTAGTGGACCGCCTCCTTGATGGCTTCCAGGATTTCGCTTGTGCGTACCTGGATGACATTGCGATCTATAGTGAGACTTGGGGGGAGCA